>RJWM01001230.1:0-164440 GCA_004363535.1 Dasyprocta punctata
GAAGTGAAGGACAGAATCATAAGATTTCATAGGACTGGATGTTAGCAGTTAGTTCCCAACCTCCTGGCCAGGGAGGACTGAAGCCAGAAAATTTAAACATACACACCAGACCCTACTGGGATCCTAGCAAATTTTAGGATTCTCAGAAAATTGAGGTTCCCTATATTCTGAAACTAGTTTCACCACTCACTACGTGATCCTGAATAGGTTACCAAGTTTCCATGCCCTCAAACTCCTTATCTATAATGAGAAAATTATTGTATAAACATGAAACTCTTGAAACTGTGCCTGAGAAATCATGATTAATATGAATTAAATGTAAGTTGTTGCTGTTATTATTATTATTATAATTATTATTATTGCCAGAATAGCTTACGTATCTCCTGGTATGTGGGCAATTTCTATTTTCAACTGTAAGGCCCAACTAGTCACTCAATGTTAATGTACAGATAGCTTCTCTGTGGCAATTTACATGATACAGCATATTCCCCCGGATCTTGCACCTAAGCGAGAGATAGAGATGAGCAGTAGAAGGGCACTGCAAGAATACTGTTAGGGAAGGAAAAGCACAGCTATTATACAATCCAACTTAAACTGGGAGAGGGAAGGGAGGGCTAGTTCATTAATAAGGGTTGCATGTCCATACTGATTATAAAGATATTAAGTAGCAAAGCTGGGATGCTAGAACAGGAAATCTAATTTCAGGCCCGCCTCTCTTGACCACTAAACTTAGAAGTTTTCTGTTGAGCTGTTCTGACTGGGACTGAAGAATAAGTACGATCACAGGAGTGGAGATCACAAATCAGATCTCCTTAATGTGCGTCTTCATTAAAATCAAAACTTAATCTCTACCAGAGAAAATATTTTTATCCCCTTTATGCTGTATCATGCTGAACTGGATTACAATTCATGAAATTCAGGTTCATTTAAAAGGGCATCATTAACAAATTGTTTGGAAGATGTTAAAGGAAGTATTGGCACTTAAAAATCTTCCATCAGCTGTTTGGAATATAGCGTCACAAGTTTCATGCAAATTAGCTGAACAACAGTAACTGAGAAAGGTAGAGAGAAAATCTTTCTGCCTACTTGCAATTTATACTTATAAATGCAAAGATCACTAGATGCTAGTCACCATATAACAACCGCATAATTCTTTCAGCCAGTTGATGACATATGTAATATTTCCCTCATTTTACTGATTGAGCAAATTTTTTTAAGAGGACTCGGTAATTTTAATAAAAGTCATACAGACAAGAAATAAAGACCTAGGATTAAAATCAGGAATATATGATTTTTGAAGTTGCTGATTGTTATTCTGCTTCTTTTTACAGTTTTTGCCATAAAATAAGTAGAGCATACGTAGGAAAAGACGTGTGAGTTGATTCTGAATTGTTAGAGCAGAGAGCTAGAGGTTAAGCACCTGAAGTTCAGGTGATTTTTGTTTGAATGATTCTGGAGATCCACTGGTAATTTCTTATTATTTCTTCTTCTTTTTTTTTTCATATTCTGTGATATAAATGGTATTATAAGAAGAAAGATATTTTGATTCCTAAACAGTCATACTTTAAATTTAGAGTCAGCTAGGCAACATTTACTGAGAAACTGTGATATACTGACACTAATAATACCAGAGTTTTAGATTCATAGCTTCATTCTGGCCATATAACAACTGTGCCATGGAATTTACAGTATTGGTTCTGCCTTCTACAGCCAGGTTCATATTCTTTCTGCAATGATCTTTTTGTCTCGCTAGTTGTCTCCCAGAGGCTCTCATCTTTCTTTTTTCCTTTCTTTTCTTTCATTAACTTCTATTTTTCACCAGAATTAATCTTTGAAGTCTATGCCAAAGACCTACCTTAATAGGAAGCCAACCCAGAAGAATTCATAGCAGATGGTGAAAGCAGAAAGTTAAATTCTGATGAAATTTATTTTATTTTTTGAGACACGGTCTCATTGTGTATTTCAGACTGGCCTTGAACTTGCTTATGTAGCCCAGGCTGGTCTTGAATTTTTAGTAATCCTGCTACATCAGCATTTCAAGTACTGGAATTATAGGCATGTGCCACTACATCCTACCTGATGATTTTATTTTAATTAATTAATCAATTTATTTATTTATTAAATTGTATTTTACTTCAATAGCTACCATCTCAGCCTGTGTTTCTCTGGATCAGCCAATCTATCTCATGATTTAAACAAGCTCTTTATTCCATAGTTTTCCATATACCACCCAGAATTAGATTGCTATCCTTTCTTTACCTGGGAAGATTACAGGAATAGTCCAAATAGACTGTCTTATCACCATTGTTTGTATCCCAACTCTGTCTGGGAATCCAAGAACACTTACTTCACTTCAACAGCATAGAAGGGCTGAACATGTGAAGAAGTGAGTTGAATATGACGAGATTTTAAAACAAATTCTGAAAATCTAGAGAATTTGTAGGGAGTGATGGCCCATGAGCTCCCACAAGCCAATACCAGCAGCTAGAAATTCTATCCTTTGCAGCCTTGGTTGTATCTGCTTCCTGCTTCTTCCAAAAGACTAGTTGTATCAGAATCTTGATTTTTACTTTTTATTAGTATTTATAATAATCAAAAGAACTCTGGGACACAGTGGGGAAACAAAGGAAATCAGTGTTGTTGAATTATTAAAATAAAACTATTATTTCCATGAAAAGGAGAGAAAGAGAAAAGAAAGGAAGACCCAGCAACAAAAAGAATCACAGATCTGGACCATGCTCGTAGAATTAAACCATGCACCTCTATTTAGCCCAAATCAGGAGTTTTAAAGATATTTTGTGTATTTTAACTGAATATTGTATGGGGAACAGTCTGGACCCTTTCAAAATGACCTACATACTTTTAACATTTAGACATATTTATGCATATACAAGGTCTGTCAAAGACATGCATACACACTTAAGAAAAAGAAAAGGAGTATGATGCTTTGTCAACAGATGTTTTACACTCCTATGGGGGATCCTAGAGTATGTCACATATCACAGAAAATCCACTCTACTGATGACCCTTACAGAATAAATGAAAATGCATGTGCAGCAATCTCAATGACCAAGTTTACCTAAGCAGCATTGCAGTACACTAATAAGTGTCTGGAAGCTAATGACCACCACTTTGAGCACTTCTTGTAAATTGCAGAGGTCAATGGTAACTTGTATTAATCTCCTGATGTCTCAACAAAATTATTATTTAAATATTAATGTGTTTTTATTTTCCTGAATTGCATATATATTTTGGTGGACTCCGTATAACTTTTGAGTTATGAGTGCACTTTCAGTGGAGAACCTCCCTTTTGTGTTTCACACTCACCCATATGAATGTCACAGAAAAATATTTGGCAAAAATACAATTTTTTGTTAAATAATAAGTGAACAAAGTCCTTTCTAACACTAGAAATTGGTCTTATTTTACATGTAAGCTCTTTAGTAACCTCTTTTCTACTACCTTATAGTCATTACCTCTTTTCTACTACATTATAGATGTTGAACTATTTTGATACCCTTTACTGTATATCACCAGGTAACTGCACAGGACTTTCACCTTGGTTGCATTTGATTAATTTGTTCTTGGAATAGAACAGGAGCCTGTGTCTGACTGGTACCTGTTCTGAATAGCCTGTGCTGCATCCCTGTACAGAAGATCTAGCAGAGAATATTAGCATAAAATGACTTTGAGCAGGTGACACATTACAAGAAGACTTTCAGTCGTCTGTGGCATTTGTAATGAGATGAAAAAGATGACATGAAACTTACAAATCTTTTGGTGAAGTTTTTGTTTTAGTCCAGTTATGCAGCCTGTCAGGTCCTTGACAGTTGTATAGTAGGAAGAAAGCTCTGCTCAAAGGTGGAAGGATGAGGCGCAGCACCAGAAGACTTCATCTACCACCCACAGTCTTCTGCACCTGGAGGAGACTTGGGGATATTGAAGGCTTCTCTAGTTTGCAGTGTCTTTCATTGTGTCAGCTTCTACCCCGGATTCTTATTCAGCGAGTGTTAGTACGACACTTTGCAGTATAATGAACTTAATCAGTTAAATGTTGAGTAATTCTCTAGATGAAAAGAAAAAACCCAGGGAGAGAAGAGAATGATGTAAGACAGTCACCTAGGTGACTGCTGTAGAGCTTGATAAATAAGCTTTGACAATTCTCCAGCAGCATATATGGTTATTTGCAAAAAGCTTTCACATAAGACAAATAGAGACAATTAGTACCATTTTAGAATAAAGGTCCACTGACATTGAGAGAGACAAGTATCTTGGTAAAGATGCTGGCCAGTAACTAAGCATCACTTGAGTGGAAACCTTCTTGTCTCCGTGTCCACATTGGTACAGATTTGCCAAAGACAAATAATTAAATCAGAGAGATTTATTGGAGTCTAGATTAAAATGCTGCCTGATTATACATCTGGCCTCTACTGTTTTTTAAACTTAAATGCCAATACTCCACCTAACTGATTAATTCTATTTACATTTACTCATAAGAGACAATATGCAGCATAAATTATTCATTGTTTTTATAACCTCATTATAAATTGTCTGACTGGTAGATTTGATGATCAAATACAGAAGTGTAGCTTGATACAAAATCAACACTCAAAAATCAATAACACGCCTGTACACAAACAACAAACTCACTGAGAGAGAAATTAGGGAAAACATACCTTTCACAAGAGTATCCAAAAAAATGAAATACTTAGAAATCAATTTAACAGAGGAAGTAAAAGATCTATACGTTGAAAATTTCAGTACTCTGAAAAGAAGATCGAAGAGGATATCAGAAAATGGAAAGATATCCCTTGTGCATAGATAGGAAGGACCACATAGTGAAAATGGCCATTCCCCCAAAATTGTTATACTCATTTAATGCAATTCCAATCAAAATACCACTAGCATACCTCATAGAACTAGAGAAAACACTCCTGAAATCCTTTTGGAACCAGAAGAGACTTAGAATGGCAAAAACAATCCTGGGCAACAAAGACAAGGCAGGGGGCATCAAAACCGCTAACTTGAAATTCTACTACAAAACACTGTGATAAAATTATCATAGTACTGCCCAAAAAGCAGACCTGAGGATCAGTGGAACAGATTAGAAGATGTAGAAACATTTCAAATATAAGTTGGCTCAGCCAACTTATATTTAACAAAAGGGCCAAACACATTCAATGGAAGAAATATAGGTTCTTTAACAAATGGTGCTGGAAAAACTGACTTTTCACATGCTAAAAATCTAATCAGTAGTTAACAAATAAGGTAATTTGAAGAACACCTCTAATGACATCACGAAGTAGGAAATGTTAAAAATACTACTTGAACTCATAAATTAACATTGCACAAGTTTATTTTCTGTATTTTAATACCCTTGAAAGATGAATTTTCAGAATACATTGGTTGTTCCACAGTTCTAATTTTCAATATAATTTTTATTCTTACAGAAAGAAATAAATTAGTATAAGAATTTTCTGGACCACTCAACGATGACCTATATATGAGATATGATTTAAGAAGTGAATAACTAAGTTAGAAAATATTATACTAAAAATTGCCTTTCCATTAATTTCCCTGAGGTACACCCCCTCATTTCTAACATACTTATCCCATCATTCTTGCCTTTCTGAAGCAGTTCTGAAAATCCTCTCTCAGGAATATCTATAGTTGGACTGTTAAGCTGCCTTGGTATTCTGAATCAGTTCAAAATGTTTATCTTTCCTGATAATTTTGACTTTGAGGAGGAGTAAGAAGTGACATAGTGCCAGATCATGTAACTAAGGTGGATGAGGATATACTGTAATCATTTTATTTGACAGAAATTGCCATAAATGTTTTGAATGTCTTCAGGTCATTCAGTCAGCCATCTAAAGACATTGATGAAAGAGGATTTGCAGAACTGCTGCAGAGAGTAATACGCAAGGTGGGACTAGTGTGCTCAAAGTGAGAGAGAGTGATTTGAGGAGATTTAGTCACAATGTTTTTCTGTAGTCATAGTCTTTTATTTAAAAAAGTTGAAAATTGCTATTCAGATGTTCCCCCTAGGTTTTGGTCTCACCTTGTAAAAACTAAGCACCGACAGATGATTTGCAGACCAACTTAAATTAGTTTTTCTAGTCTTGTAAGATTTCAAGATCACCCATAAGCACTGATTACTCTTTTGAGAAATGTTTCTTTAACGAGGAAGCCATGAGTTGAGAGTAACACTCTTTGCTGCTATAAATCCAGCTTACACCATTCATTCATGTCATCACATACAGACCTTGAAGAACAACATGCAACATTTTGGAATAAGTACTATGTGAAGAAAGAAACTATTCTGATGTTTTCCCTTTTCTTAGGGACCATATTCATATTGTGTAAGTACACAAAATTCATAAAATAGGGTAAGAATCCATGTAATACCTTAACATTCATGGTAGAATGTTGAATCCATCTCTTGTTCTGTACCAACTAAAGAATTTGACACTCATCAAAATCAGTGACATATTCATTTATACATAAATTTTTATCAGCATTACAGACACAGTAAGTCAGACAAAATAGACTGCGTATTATCTAACTGTATGGAAAATCCTAATGCAGACTAAACTGATGGGAGAACATGGGTAAGTAGTTGTCTGATAACAAGGGGGACAAACAAGAGAATGGAATATAGGAATAGAAACAGGCATGGAGAAATCTTTGTGGGGATGGAATTTTTCACAATTTTGTAAATAAGAAGGAGAAAAGAAGTTGAAGAAAGGAGAGGGGAATGGGACAAAAGAAGAACTAAGATGTATCATGTACCTGTACACATTCTCCATGATGAATGTGATCATTTTTAAAATCTAAATTGTACCAATAAACTTAATTTAAAAAATCATTGTGGTTCTGGCTTTATAAATGTGTATATATGTCAAAACATATCTAATTTTGCACATTCGATTCAGATTCTATAATTCATCTTATGCATAGTACACTCATAATTTGTTTAGAAAATAATTTATCATTACTTTTTAAAATATATTGAAAAAATTATTTAACATTTTGTCAGTTATATTTGGATTAAATGGACACAGAGAAGATGAGTGAATTATGTGACCCTCGGCAGGATGCTGGGTTACTGGATTATAACTGTTTGTTAAGTAACTCAGTTTTTCCTATTTCTAATGGGAATTTTTCTTGGTGCTGGCCATACTGAACCCTTATTTTACTTTTCTCAATTTAAAGGTGAGGACTTTTCCCAGTATAATGGGAGAACCATCTTACATTCTTACATTATTTAAGTATTCATGTATAGGATGTATACTTTTTATAATTAAATTCAATTGCATGCTTATTTGAATATATATGTTTTTAGTCATATAATTGTTCTTATTTAAAATACTAAATATTACTTATATCATCAAAAAAGGTATTCATAGAAAATTGTTGAATTTTATTATAACGATTTTTTTCTGAGACAAGGAGTTTTTCAAATCATATATCCAAGTCCCCATAAATCAACAAAGTAAAGTAATTAAATATATAATTTATAATAAAACTGTGGATCTAGCTTCAATATGAAAAGCACAAATAATATAGAAAATTATGACACACATAGTTAATGGACATTTGTGAAGCTATTGGAGTGACAAATACGAAGAGTATAAAGCAAAAAAAAAAAAGCTTACAACAAAATATTGACAGACCAAAGTAGAACTCAACATCATATCTTTGCAAACTTGGCTTTTGCACTATAGATATAACATAGATATAACATCTTTACTGGTTTCCAGAATTTTCCTAAGATTTTGAGTTAAAGAGACATCAAAGAGACTGTACATTGCTTTCAGGAATACAGTCTCATTGAGTACTACAAACTATAGAACTTGCTGCAATAATTATATGGTGTGCAAAATTAGGTCAGACGAAGAGATAATAAAAACCATAAAGTGAGATCCGAAAACTCCCCAGAGACAGAGACATATATGTTTTTCAGTAGTACCTGAAATGGAAATCTCTTGATATTTCAAAATGTCAGCACAAGATCAAATAAACCATTTCCTTAGCAGAGCAATTTCTGGCTGCAGTTCAGATGGTCTAATTCTCTCTTACCTGCCTCAACTCCTGCTTGTTCATATCCTCTGCTTACAATTCTGTTACAAGGAAACTCTTTCCTCTTCTTGGCCATCATGAGAATGTGTATTTATCTTGATGTCCTCTAAGACTTCCTGATGCTTCCAAACTACTGAGTCCTGTCCTTTTTTGTTGTTGTTGGGACAAAATATTCGATTGCCACAAATGCAGGGGGGAAAGGTTTCTGTCTACCATCAACTGGCTCCTTGGCAGAGCAGCATGGCAGAGAGGTGCCTAAACTGGCAGGGAAGGCAGAAGACAAGGAAGCAGCGAGCACCAAACCTGGCTTTTTTCCTCTCACTTTATATTCTATCCAGGTTATATTCCTATATTCCTATTAATTGGTGCCACCCACAACCAGCATGGGGCTTCTGCTATCCAGAGGGAGAACTATCCCAAATCAATTTAGTAGACTAATCCAGGCTCGCACACTCTTAATCCCACTCTCACGCACTATAATCCAGCCACTTCTCAGTAGCCCTATTTCTGGAGGGAATCTAGATACTGTCTTTAAGAGCTGCTTCTCTGAAACTGTACAATTTTTATTATCCTAGAATTCCAACATTTTTCCTGATTCCCAAAATCTTTCATGGTCAATACTGTCAAATTTAGCCTCAACTATGGTGGTCATTCATCTTGATGTACCCAGGGAAAACAGTATCACCCAGGAGGTATATAGAGAAAATGCCCATGAATCACCATATAAGAGTCAAAACTGGCCCTGTTGAAGATTTTGTTACAACTCATTGTACAGAAAGAAATGTATATGCCTCCATCTCACACATCAAAGCCTATTCCTAACGTATTTGGAGGCAAGTGCTTACCAAATGACTAAGTTGGCTGGTTAGAGCCTCATGAATGCATTAACAATTCTGCAATGGGGATTCTGAGGAGACATATATCCACCTGTGAGCCAGAAAGCAGGATATTGAATCTGCTGGAAACTTCATTTCGGACTTCACAGTCTCCAGAACTGTAAAGAATACATTTCTTTTGATTATAGGACATTGAGTCTATGGTAAACTGTAGTAACTCCAACAGAGGAAGACAATGTTCTGATTAAGAATGGCCTTTACCATTTTGGATGTTGAAAAACTAAAAATATTGCATGACACTTAATGATTACTTGAGTTCATATTTTCATGTCTATTGCTAAAGTTTTATTGAAGCATAGCCATGTTTTCTCTTTTATATATAGCCTAAAACTACTTTTGTATTAGACTAAAAGATTGAGTCATTGTAACAGAGATCAGATTAATGACAAATTTTAAAATACCTGACCCTTTACAGAAAATTTTCCTGACACCTGAAAGAGAGAAGAGTATGAACATATTGGTGTAGTGATTTTTCCCCTGTTGCATCCATAACTATGCATTTATTGAATTTTTTATTACACTGTAAATAAATTTTTTCAGCAGAAAGAAATTTTTAAATAATCAAGTACCATATTGTTATTTTTCCATGCAATTGAAGATACATGTGTAACTTATACCATGTATTGTTGTCATTTACCTTCTATCAGAGGGATCGAAAGTAATATCACATGAAAACTAATACACATCTATCTTCCTCGACATCTACTTAGAACATTAGAAGTAATTTTCACTATCTCTGTATAAATGACAATTTCACCTATATAGTTGTTTGACTCATTCAACCATGTAACAAAGCTTTTCATGCTGATTAAAGGTTTGCTGCTTTAAATCATGTGCTTCTTTTTTTTTATTTCTGAAACTACATAGTATGAAAACATTGCAGACAGTTTAATGATGGTTTTAAATTGTTATAGTTAGATACCTATTCATTCTAATCTGATTCTATTTTTTTCCCCTCCAACTAATGGTCTCAATGCAATTCTTATAGAAGTTCTTTATGCTAAAAGTGAAACATCTGAAATTAATTAATGGTAGGCAAATTTGAGCCAGAACTCAGTCTATTAAAAAATAAAGATACAAGTTAGTTGCTTTCTTTTTCTTTTAAATTTTTATTTGTTTTTTCTTTTTGCTTTTTATTTTATTGGTACATTTTAGTTATACATAATGATAACACTCATCACTGGGAGTTTGTATCTGTACATAATATATCATGCTTTTTCATTATCTTCATGGAGATACATGAAAACAATTTTTATGGAAGATGTCGTTGTGGTAAAAGCAAAGTTCTTACTGAATTAAAACTCAGCAAAACTAATATGTACAATTAATTAGATGTGTTGTTCAACCGGGAATCTTCCTTCTATTACAAAGCTTATAACTGGGTTAAACAGGCTCTGATAATCCCACTAATGTGATTGAATCATCATATTTGCTAAACTTTACACATTTATTTATAAATTCACTATTAGAGTGAATGTGCTGCAAAACGTTTGTAGAAGTATTCTCTCTCAATTACAAAAAAATACTTCAAAATGACATCCTGTAGTTTCCCATTATTTATCAAGTATGTATCAAAAAGTATGTGTTTTGGATTAAAAACTCGTGGTCAACTTAGCACCATGCTGATGTAATTCAGCGAGTGTTGAGTAAAGATGGTCCATCTGAAGAAAGTTACCAGCATAAATAGAGAGTGGAGAAGAAGAGCAAGGCGTTGTGGATTCTTTCATGAGATACTGTTTTGAGCCGATGATTCTCCTGGAGTTGCTTGTCATGCTGGCTTCCCCAATATGGATTCGGCCATTATCATCAGAGGAGCTCGGGACCTCATCAGTGAGAGTGACTGTGGTTCACCTTGGAGGAGCTCTGCTCCTCACGTTGTGCGTTGCTCCCTGGCTCCAGAGGGGAAAATGTGTGCTGGAGAAGCTTGTCACGCTGGGATTCCTGACCTGTGCTCGACTGTTCTCATCGTCGGAGGAGCGCGGGACCTCGTTGCTGTTGAGGATAGCTGTGGTGCTCTTCAGAGCAGCCCCATTCCTTATTTTGTGTGTGACTTCTTAGCTGCCATGTAGAACCCTCAACCCACTGTATACCTCCTTCATCCTGCTGACACAGACTTTATAGTTTCCACCGTTGACCTTTGGCCTTCCTGGCACAGAACTGAAAAATAAACTGGCGTGAGTCCTTATTGTGGGCTCTTAGATTTCCAGTTGGATTTGTGGGAGGCATTGTCATGTATTTTGGGTCTTTAGCTGGACTCTTGCAGGACATTGCTGTGGGATCCAGGTCATAGGCTGAACATTCTGTGTCTTTAGTGTTGTGGACAGATTTTCCTGCACTTTCTTGTGTTCAACTCTGGGTGACTGTTATAAAACAGTATTACAAATCCTGTGTCCTTTGTGCAGTTGTTCACCCTGTAAACCCTGACTACAACAGAATGTGACCCTTTGGTCTATACGCATGGCTTGTGGTAGAGTTGATATTACTTCTTTAAATACATACTGATTTTTCAGGAAAGTTATCTGGATCTGCAAGTTTTGTTGTTGGAAAGTTCACAACTAAACCTTCAGCATCAAGGCCAGGGATATAACTCAGCGGCACACTAGGTCCTGAGTTTGATTCCTGGTACCAAAAATAAATAAATAAATAGATAGATAGATAGATATTCATCATCTTCAATAGATATGATAGTATTCACATTATTTAATTCTTCAGTGAGATTTGATATTTTCTGCTGTTAATTATTTTTATTTCATTTAAATTGTTAAATTTTTGTATATTTCCCTGTATTTCCTTATTACCTCATTCACAGCTTTAAGTAATTGTCATTGTTCCCTATTTCATTTGGGGATTATGATTTATCCTCTTCTTTTATGGTTTACAACTACAGTGTCCCCTACAAGTCTCATGTGTTTGGATGTTGGACCTGATCAGTACAGAGAACTGGCGATGTGACCAGGAAGGGTGGATTCTTGGCCGTGATTCCGCTCTGCTCCTTGGCTGATGTGGAATGAGCAGCGGTCTTCCACTGGGCCCTCCCACCGAGGCATTTCTACCTTGCAGCCTCCCAACTTTGGACTGAATGATCAGAGTCAAATAAACTCCTCCTCCTTTAAGCACTAAGTTTCCAGTACATTGTGGCAGTGACAGAATAATAACCAATACATCCTTTTTCCTTTTCTCTCGATCCATCTGGCTACAAGTTTATAAATTTTATATATTATTTGTAAGAATCACCTGATTTCATTTTCTTTGTTAGTTTTTCTGTTTTTAGTTTTATGGATGCTTGCTCTAATCTTCAGTTTCTTCTGCTTGCTTTAGGTTTTACTTTTCATTTTATAGTTTCTTAAGGTGGAAGTTTATAGTTTCTATTTGAGCCTTTCTTTTTCAAAAAATTTAAACCATATTATAAAATATTTTGAAACAGTACTTACAATTTTTGATGCAGTGTGTTTGCATTTACTTTAAAATTTAAAAAGGTTCTGATTTTCTTCATGACTTCTTTTTGACTCACTCAATTATTTCAAAATACATTCGAGGTTTTCTAAAAGTCTCTCTCTAATTTGCTTTTAGTGTCATTCCCTAGAGGTATACATTGAATGTGATTTCTTTAAAAGAGATAAGCTTTGTGCTGTTATCCAGAATGAATTTCACCCTGGTAAATATTTCTATGCATTTGATAATGATTTTATTCCACTATTGTTGACTGAAATGTTCCATGAATATCGATTTGGACAAATTTTTTGATAATGATTGAAGTCTTCCTTGTTCTTTTTGATTTTCTCTCTACTTATTCTGTAGATTATTAAGAGAGTGGAGGCACGATCCAAATTATAATTACAGATTATTAATTTCTTCTTGCAATTTTATGAAGTTTTGTCTTATATATTGTGAATCTCTGGGGAATTTATATCTTTTGGAAAACTAGGCTTATTTATTTTCATGTGTATTCATTATTTCTCATAGCAAATATTGTTTTGTGGCCTGTTTATTCTTATATTATCATGCATACAAAAATTTTTCTTGGTTAATGATTTGATGGCCCTTATGTTTTACCTCTGTTCATTAAATCTGTATTATTATAACTAAAGATTTGTTACAAACATGTATTTTGTTGTTAATTTTTATCTGGTATAAAAATACTGTCTTCTACTTTGTGTTAGTAGACCAGTTATATTCAGTTTAATTACTGGTGTGAATTTGATTAATCAACTTATTCATTATTTTGTACTTGTTTTACTTGCTTTTTAGAATGCATTTATTTTTTCTGTTTCATTTTTTATTACTCACATGCTATGTAATATTACTTATTATTCATCATTGCCTTATTTATACCTCTTTGGAAAGAAATTATTTTACTTTAGGGATGTGTGAATACCTACACATACTCACATATACACGTACATATACATGTGCATACGTGTAGCATCATGCTTTGTGATTGAAGTTGTTTTCCTCAAGTCCCCTGTGTTCAGAGGTGGGGCTTTTGTAAGGTGATTGGACCGCAGTGGGACCATACCTCATTTCATACTTGAATGTGTTTTTAGGAGACAGGGCATGGTTGGGGGTGAGACACCAGTGGTGAAGTCTGACAAAATATATTCTTGTCCCTGCCTACTTACTTCTCTTCTTGCTTCCTAGATGCCACAAGGTGAGCAGTATTCCTTCTACCTATCCTTCTAACATGCCAGATATAAAGATACACGATTTAATGTTTACCCCACCGTATTTAGGTTTTCATTCATCTGATTTATTTCTGCCCCTTCCTCCTTCCATTTGGAATATAAATATTTGTCCTGGGGCAATGTATTTTGAAAGTAGTTGGCTTCTTTGATATTTCTGTAGAGCCACACAGCTAAGTGTTTGGCTGAAGTCTCAGAGAAGACTTTGCACTTGATATTTTCAACAATTCCAGAATTGTTAAGAATTTGGTGAGTCTTATAAATGAGTATATTCTTATTGCATAATGAGACACATAAAATCCTTTTGGGGCCAGGGTGGAATATTATGGTTTAGATCTAAATGTATCCCCAAAGTCTTATGTGTTCAAAAGTGAGGTTTTTGAGTGAGATTGGGTCATATGGATGCTATACTCACCAGGAGAGTAATTCACTGATAAATCCAGTAGCTGAATGTACTGTTAGGTTAGTAGTGGATTACTAGGACACAAAAAGGACACTATATGTCCTGTGGTCCATGACTGTAATTTTGGTTTGCTACTGCAATAAAGATGAACTGTCTCTGATATCTCACTCCTGGTCCATGACTATTCCAGAGGTAATGGAATAATTTAGTCATTTTTCTGTCACTGAGACAAAACACCTTAACCTGCAATCTAAATGAACAGAGGTTGATTTTGGCTCCCAATTTCAGTCTGTGTTCAGCTGGCTCCAAGGCAGAAACTTCAGGGCAGAAGGCAATGTCAAAAGAAATCTGTTCACCTTCTGGCAGTGAGGAAGCAAAGAAAGACAGGAAGGCCTGGGGACAAGCATGCACCCTCCCAGGTCACACCCTCAGTGATCCATTCCACTTCACCTGATAATAGCACATTCTGTTATGAATGGATGAATTCACTGATGAATATTGTGATTCTGTGATCCAATCCCATTTTAAATATCTGTGAATTTCCTGGAATATTGATGATATACATTATAACACAGGACTTCCTAAAATGAGGAAAGATAATGTGTTTTAGTTACTTTTCTCATTACTGATACAAAATGCACAACACCCAAAGTGAAAGGGGAAAATGTTTATTTAGTTCACAGTTTATAGAGGTTTCAGTCCAAGACACAGTGGCTGGGCAGAGGGGCAACATTTCATGGTGGTGGAAGATCATAAAGCAACAAGAGAGGAGAAGAGAACAAGCATCTTTCCATAGCTTGTACTGTATGGAGGCTACCTATCACCTAAGGCAGGTGGAGTATTCACACCCCCAATCCCAGCACTGGACCAAGAACCAATCACAAACTTTAGATTTAGTCACCTCTGAAAAACTTACCCCACATAACCATATGAGGATTTAGGAGGATATCCAGAAACAAAGCATAACAACTTGTAAACTAGAACTAGAGAAAATTCAACTGGTTTCAAAGTCTTAAACCTCTGGACTCATTAACAAGAAGATCTCAAAATGTCCACAAAACACCTTCAACTTAAATCTGCGTATCAACATTAGGATATATGTGTGGTCATAAGTATTAAGCCATAAAATGATGTAGGCACATTTATGTTATCAATGATTAAAGTTTTATTAAAATAATTGAGTTAAACATACAGGAGATAATCAAACTTTAAGCCATTTTGCATGGTCTGAATTACTACTGTCAATAAGAGCAATGCTAAAATCACAGGAGACAAAAGCAAATAAGATTCAGACATAGTTCTAGAAGAATTATAGATCTGCTTACAAAGAAAAGTAGGTGGACCAATGTAGTGTGGTAGGATGCAAAAGTAGCCATATGCATGTTGTAGGGAGATCCAGTGCTGGGATCCAATGATTGGGATATGGGAGTTTTAGAGTTAATGCTATCTAAAAAGTTGGTATTTGAGTTCAACTTTGAAGATACAAGAAAAATGGAATTCTAGAATTAGAAGGATTAAGACTTCAGGTGGTATGAATGCTTTTCTTAGTGTTTTTCTTAATACAAAGAAAACATTTAAGATAAAGCCTGATATTTTGGCCAACCACTTATTTACTCTTGTATTGAGGATGTGAGAAAAGAAAGCCTTCTGTTGAAACCTGGGTTTAGCTGAGTTTTGTATCTTACACTGAGTTCTAGGAGTGGTAATTATTCAAACAGAATTATAGCTATCCTAAAAAAAAATGCAGGCATGGGCGGGGATTTAGCTCAGTGGCTCAAGCACTTCCTTAATAAGTGTGAGGTCATGAGTTTGATCCCTGGTACCCCCCTACAAAAAATGCATACATGATTCTGGGAAGTCCACTGAACCACTGAGATAGGAAAGCAAATGTAAATTTACAGAATTTTAAAGGTAAATTAAGATTTATGCAAATTCTGTAGATACTGATAGAATCTCAATACCTTTTTGTTTTCTTTCTCCCATTAAAATAATTATAATAAAATACATTTTTAAATATCAAATATAATTTTTTAGTGTCAAGAGACACATACATACTGGAGAACAGGGTATATTGTGTCTATTATGTTTGTTACTAAGGTATGTCAAATTTCCAATTTATAAATCACAGAATTTAAATCAATATTTATGTAAGTTCAGTTTTCAATTCTTTGTCATGCTATTGAAAATGCAATAAATTATTTAGTACAAACGTAACAGTTTCACCTCATCTGAACTCCCTCAATAGCAGCTATCTCTTTTTAATGTTATGACATAAAACACGTACATGTACATTGGAGTATTTTTAATTTGAACTCTAGTTATAGGAGAGAACACTGGTGATACTTTGGCATCTGATTAATGAGGCTACAAGAGAGACTAAAGAGAAATAAGACAATTATTATCATTTTTTTCAGTCATGAAAAGCATGATAAATTAATTATCATTTTAATAGGACCCCAAAACTAATGTTACAAGTTTCAGTGCATTGCATAGATGATAACCTAAGGATAAAGATTGCTGTTCAGAAATAGGCCAGTGTCTGTGAAATGGAGCGTTAAACAAGAACAATGCCTTGAAGAGTAAATCCTTTTCACTTTTTGGCAATGACCTTTGATCCGTTGCAAATTTCAGAATGAAAGTGTTACTTGCTCTCACAAAATGAAGAGAGCATATGCCAAAGCAAATGGATGCACATGAGTAAAGTAATGCAAGAACTTCACGATAGCCCAAGTGGGGACAGTAGAATTGCATGACTAAAAAAGGCATTAGCATCATCCTCATTTTGTTCCCATTAACTCTTTGGTAATTTGGCTGTAGTACCTTTTTCCACAAGTATACATTAGATTTAACCTACAATTTTGGGGATTTACTTTCCTGACCTGACTTGGTCCATTATTGCATGTACTGGGACAGCTCTGACAGAATTCTCCCAAAGTCCATTTCAATGCGGATAAGCTAATACTAGGTAGTAGTTAATCCTGAAAACAGTCATTGGCAGTGAAACATATCTCCATGAATTTCTTCTACTGATAACTTCTCAGCAGTGGAAACATTCAAGTTTAGATGTGGTGGAAATTTTTCTCTTGATTTAGTGCCCTGCTTTAAGACAATTTTTCAACTGTTTTCAACTTCTAAAAAAAGTTGATATTCAGCAGTTTTGCTGAACATATGCACTAAGCAATCATATCATTGTTAAATCTTTAAGTAAAAACCAACTCCAAGAAATCCAAACTGATTTTACTCAAATTCTTATAGAAAGTGATTCATGTTTCAGACTGAAACCAATCACTATAAACTCAAACAGAACAAGGCAAGTCATTTTTAGAGGACGTTGTATAGGCAGAAATAAAGTGAAATACCTGAGCAGACTCCCAGAAAAGAGGTTCTGGTAAATATTCTCTTGTACGACATATGTCTCATTTTATACATTTTTGTAAAATCAAGTAGGGATCTCCAATAGTCAGCAAGCCACCAGACACAACTTCAGGTAAGTATATTTTGACTTGACACAAAGAACAATTTGTTACAAAAAACCATATTTTTTATACTGATGAAAAATTTTAAAAGAGAAAGAAGTTACTCTTTTAAGTAGACATATAAACATAACATGGCTGTAGAATTGCAGAATACCTAATGAAAGACATCAGTGGAATTACTGAACCAAATTAACTTTGACGGCAGAATTATTACTTTGCATTTGCACAATCAATTTCTTTTTCTGCTTCGATGCACAGAAAGTCCCAGGCTTCTGATTCTTTCATATTCAGGTGTTGCCCGATATATATAGGAAAAAAAGTGCGTCCCTTGGTTGTCACATTGATCTTTCCCTGCTCCCTCATTGCCACACAGCTTGACATTGGATGCTGTGAGATAGCAAAATCCCAGAATATAATTATCCTTGATCACAGGCTTTAACCCTGGAGGAAGGCATTGCAAAAGGTATTTATGACGAAATATATACGTGCCAAGCATCTCTCATGGGAGAAAGAGAGCTCTGCTATGCTGAAATAAGCCCCTGAGATTTATGTATAATTTTTATAATAGCTATCGTTATTTTTACTTGACAAATGGATTCCATGGTTTTGTGAAGTTACAAAATTCTTTAATAATTGCAGATAAAATGGCATGAAGTCAAAGTAAAAGAGAAGTCCATCAAATTTGTCTCTAGAGCTGTACATTATCTGAAGTTATTGATTGATTAACTGTTGGTCTGTCTTAGAGTTTAACTTTTTCCCTGTTGATTTACTGTGAGTATCACTATGCACTGGCAAATATATGATTGTGTATTTTAAAATATCCATTCAGTTCTCTCCTTTATTTGGAATTAATGATGACCTGAAATAGTACTCTTTTTTTTTTTTGGCACCAGGGATTGAACTCACAACTGAAATAGTACTTTTTAAAAATAGTTCATTGCTGGAATTTTATTTATTATTCTTTATTTAAAATTAAAGAAGACATAGTTCAGTAAAAGAATGCTTTTCTCACATACTTTTGACTCCAGTTTAAATCACCAACACTGCAAAACAAAAATACATAAAGTACCATTTCTTGACTGAGAAATATATATATATATATATACATATATATATGTTGCTATATGGAATTTACAAATGAACCTTTTCATCTATATGCCACTTGAAATAAAAGATTCTGAAAGTATTTTGACAAGCTTGACAAGTATTCTTTCAAAATATTTTTCCAATTATGTAATTGTAGTAATGACTAAGTTTGTTTTATGGACAAAATACAGAGATATCTTGGTTCATTAACTCAATTCTTTCCACAATTCCTGTGAACCGAACTTGTCTCAAACCAAAATCAAGGTTCAGTAAAAATACGGTTAATTCATTTTGATACATATGTATTTTTTAATCACAAAAATCTGAAACAAAATACAGTATAGTATGAAGGGAGAAAACAATAACCTTGCTTGAGGCAACTTCTGGTATGTTGAACAGGAAGGTGAGTGGGGAGGAGGTTACTGTTTGGAGGCAGAGTTCCCCTCCATAAGGACATCAGGGAGATCTCCCTTAGGAGATTTTTCACTTCTTTGTATCTACTTCCTCTTTTATTCTTTTATTTTGAACAATTTTTGACCAAAGGAAAGAATTGCTCGCTCTTTCTTCCTTCCTTCCTTCCTTCCTTCCTTCCTTCCTTTCTTTCTTTCTTTCTTTCTTTCTTTCTTTCTTTCTTTCTTTCTTTCTTTTCTTTCTTTCTTCCTTCCTTTCTTCCTTTCTTTCTTCTTTCTCTTCCTCTCTTCCTCTCTTTCTTTCCTTCACTTTTTCTTTCTGTCTTTCTTTTTCATATCAGTGTGTGTGATTAATTTCTCAAAATCTCATTGGTTTTTCAGAGTTTGCATTTTTCTGCTCAGATTTGTTACTGGCTCAAACCACGGGAATATTTTATAATTCTTGAGCATACTTGTAATGGCTGCTTTAAAAACCATCATCTGCATATTCTATCAGGAATGATTTCAGGGTTGACCATTGTTTTTTATCTTGTCCCTCATCTAAGGAGACAGTGTTTTTCTCTTTTCTCATATATGCAATAGTGAAGATAATCTAAAATTATATATTTGGCTGTGGAAACTATATACTTTAAAAAGTCATTTATGTTTTTCTCACTACTGTTAATTTTGTTTTTATTTTCTTTATTCTAAAACAGACAGTAAATTGTCTGCAGTCAAACTCCACCAGCCTCAGTGCTACAACAGCTGGTAGTTGACATGTTTTTAAATTTAAGCTTGGATGCTTAAACTTTGCCCCACACACAGGCAGCTCCAGCATCAGCATGAAATTTGGACAGAGATGATACACAGATTTCGAACCATTTTCTCTGTGCTCTCTTATGTCTGCCCTCTTTTGCTACAAGTAATAGAAGTTATGGTTTCCTAGGATTCTGCCCCTGAACTTGTAAAACCTGAAAGAGTTCAAGTTTGTTTTAAGTTCTGGGTATGCGGACAGATGTCCCATATGCCCCAACAGCCACTAACTACTGTCAGTTCAAAGTTACAGTAGTACTGGGCAGCTCCTTCTCAGTGCTTTTATTCAGTAGTCATCTTTTATTGTAGGAGTGGATATATCCGCAGGACAGTGAAATCACAAGGAGCTACTCAACCACCAGATGTGAAAACTCTCAGGGCAGTTTTAATTTGCATTATTTTTAATATTAGCAAGAAAAACACACTGTTTGACCACTGGAAATTTATTTTTCTATGGACTACTTGTTTATATATTGTTCTATTGTTCGATTTTTTCCTTTCTGTGTGGTCAGATAATGTTTTAGGACTTATTTTTTGAATTGGTAAAACATTCCTGACTTTATCACTCTTATTTTTTCTTTTGACATGTTTTAGATTCTGGGACTTAGACACAATAAACATAGAGAAATGAATGTCCACATGAATAAACCAATAAAATACATAGCATAGATACTGTTAACATAAAAACATTAAATATCTTCTAAGAAATGTTAGTTACCTTTGAACTCAGTAGACATGTTTAATCCTGCTAAAAATTTAATGATGCTTATTGTTGAACTGACTTTTGTTTTATTTATTTATTTATTTATTGATAAATTTAACAGCACCATTGTATTCTGGGCTTCATAACATTATGGTAAATTAAAATTCTGCATGACCATGTAGTTGCTATTTAACATTTGTCTTGTATGTGTTTGAATTTCATTTCTGATTTCTTAGAGTGCAGAACTTAGAGAGAAAAGAATCTGGTTAATGTCCATAATAAGCCTACAATAGAAAACACAATGTACTCTTAGCAATAATTCCCTAGTTAAGACTTTGTCCTTTCTTCTAGATTTATTTTCCTAATTATGTTTTCATCATTTCTAATGAGCTGTCAATTTCTTATGCAAATTAAGAGCAGGAGACATTAAAGGATTTATATTAGAATAGTAATAACAGTGCTACGATTTTATGAGAACCCTGTAACTTGTGCAAACTATTAACAAGAGGCCAGTACCAAGGGCAGCCCTTTATTTTAATGATGATGTATAGCTGCATTCAAGGGAAATTTATAAAAAAGAATTTTAAAACTTACACAGGAATTTGGAAACTTACACATTTTGTCTTTTATAAGGGCACACGATTATTGCCATATTTAAACTGCTAAGCACTCCAAAATATGTTCTGGCTACTTGTCATAATGTGTGTATTGAATATATCCCCCTGCCATTTCTGATATGTCAACTTATAATTCTTTGACTAGCCTTTCACAATGACTTAGTTATTGCCTCTAACACCTCTTCCAAGTCATATGTCTTACACCTTATATGTGTTTTTGCATACTTTAGATTTGCTTGAAGGAAACAACAAATTCAACCAATGTATTTTATATTTCACAAGTAAACAAATAGGGTTTAACATGTGAATTGAGTCTTATCTTTTAATTCAGGATATTCATATGGAGTGGAATTGTGACAGTTTTATTTTCTTTATTAAAGTATAATCTCACTTCTAAGCCATGTACATCACTAAGATTCTTAAAATTTGAATAAAAAATGAGTCATAGAAAATTATTCTAGTAAAATGCAGTATATACTGCTTTAAGTAATAGTTTTCATTTCTGTAGTTTGGGAAATATTACACTTAATTTTCCCTAAATAATACACAAAACTTACAATGCATACTTTTATTTAAAAAAAATTTTTATTTTGAAAAGCAAAACAGGAAAAAGGATAGAAGTGATACAGAATTTTGAAAAGAAGTAGTAGGAAATTAACACTAGTTAACATACTGCATTTTGTTATCTTAGAAATAGTTGCTCCAGTTAGAAGATCTAGGCATAAAAAACGATCAACCAATGAAACAATGACAGAAATAATTCATACTTTTAAATTTGCGGAGACTAAAATTAAGCAATTTTAGTGTTATTTTGAAAAATATCAGAAAGCCTATGGAGGCTAGATTGCTAGTAGGTACTATGTAGGGAAGGTAGCTGTTTACTGTTAGAGGCAAGAGATTCAGCAGAAGGCAAACTGATCAGTGTTTATAAAATAGAGAACTGACAAAATGGTTAAAAGATCGTGAAAAATCAAAAGCAACACTGTGAAGTTGACTATCAAGGAATGTATGCATAATTATGCAGGAAAGCATTATAAACACTGAAGGGAATACATATACTTAAGTAGTAATTCAATTTTAAATATTAGTAATTAGATCGATTGCCTTAATCACTTCAAAAGTTTCACCAAATGGTTGTATCATAATATGTACAAATAGACTTCTGACACCATAGACTATGAAATGCTGGAAAAAAAACTTTTTTTCATCATAAATTTCATAAAGTTCCACAGATGGATTGATCATCAGAGGTTAGTGAGCATGGCGTTTTGCAAGGGGGATGTGCAATAACATTGACCAAGAGGAATGGTCCGCAGTGGAGAGTATAGCTGAAGAAACTTAGATGTGGATGGATCAAAGCAAAAAAGGACAGCAACGGTTGCTTGGCGGCATCTTGATATAGTGCCCTACCTGGGAGTTAGGATGTTGGAGGTTTCTCCTGATGGTAATGGAAATTGTCAGGAATTTAGAGCACATGGATGAGCTGACAAAAATATTTTGGAATCATTACACAGTATCAGGGAAAACCTATTAAACAGGTGAAAACAGAAACTTTGGAAACAATTCAAAGGCTTTACTCAGAACTGAGAGACCAATGGAAAATAACAAAAAATTTAGAAGGAACCATAAACAAAGCAAGCAAAGCAAGAGTTTATGCATATATAACAAAGAGAAACACTTGAGGATCATCTTAATTTTTAACCTGCTTAAATTTCAAGAATAACGAAAAAAATGGTACTTTGAATATTTCATAATCCATTTTCTATTAATGCTAAAGCATGAACCATGTTATTAAAAACACATATAATGCCTTTCCTTTAATATATACTGATTTTATGGTATCTGCAATATGTGATGGAACTTTCTAATATAGAGTTTGACTTGTGCATCTGGAATGAATTTGAATTGAAATAAGTATTTGTATTGAGTAAGTATTGAAATCTAGAAGTATTTTAAGAATAAAAGAATAAGTACTAATAATCAGTAATTATCAATGCGTGTTCCAGAACTATCAACTGAAGAACTGTACAAAAACATTTGTCTACTTATAAGACCAAAATCTGCAGACTCTCTATTCTACCAATTCTAGACAAGTTTCAATATCTTATTTCTACAGACTTTTATAAGAGTTGAAATGTAGACAAAATATCTCACCTAAGCAATTTCTCATAGGTGATAAATTTGTAACCATAATTTATGATTAGCAAATACGTTCCTTTGCATGGTTCTGTGTAATGATAATGGCTTTTTTGCTAAGGAAATAGACAGTGGGAATGATGAATCATGAAAACTGGAATTGACTCAGGACAGGTATATTTCCTCCCAACCATTTTCATGCAATGATATATTTGTTTCATGAATAGTAGCCTAAATCTCAAAAAATAGAACATCAGGCACAAGCAAGGTGATTACACCATGATGAAAGAAATAAAATAAGATATATTGGAAGCATTTTAAACAGCAAATCAATTTTATAATTAGATACCTAGGCCACTAAGTCATAAACTCAAAAGAAAATATGTGTATAAACAAAACATTCAACAACAAAATTAAATATTTTTAATATTTTTTGAAATAAAATTGCTTCTCTGAAAAAAATAATTTCTTCACAAACAACACTGAAGTGAAAAGACAGTGCATGCTGAAGAATAGTGATTGAGATTCAAAGTTAGAGACTAAAGAAAGAAGAAAAGCATATTAAACAATTGGTGTCCATGTATTTGTTCAAGTGAGGAAAGATAATGGATAAGTGTCCAAACAAAGTGTTGTGTGGGATGGCAGAGAAAGATATACTAAATAGAGAAATCCAAAAAGACAGTAGCAGCTTTGGAGAATATGATACTAGGTTTTTTTTTTTTTTTAAGGGAAAAAAGACACAGAAAAGTAAAACAAATACAAAGAGAGAAGCAAACAACAACAAATCCAAATACAATGACAGTATAAGTTTACAAAACAAGATGACAGAAATTTGAAAATGGTCATAATATTGCATGTTGTTACCCTCAAAAGGGTTGATTAGATTAACAGTTATAGACATGTAAGATTGATCTCATCATATAGTATTAACTGTTCTTTTCCAGTAACTAAGACATTTAGTAATATAGTCATTTTGGCTATCTTAGGTATATATATATATATCTATATATATAATATATATATATATATATTATATATATATGGAGAGAGAGAGACACAGAGAGAGACAGAGAGAGAGAGAGACAGAAAGAGAGAGAGAGAAATTTATGTCTTTTTCCTTTTCCCTTTCTTCTTTCCTCCTTTCCCCTATTCCAATTACTTTTCCTCTTTGAGCAGTTTCTTAGCCTTACACAGTATTTACTGCAGATTTCAGATCATATATACTTTTTCAGGTTTTTACACTAGGGAGACAATACAGTATTTACACATGTGCATGTGAGTTTGATTTATTTCACTTATGAGAGATTATTATTTATCTGATTTCCTCTATAGGTTTATGGAGTTGTTTCTTTAGTTCAGTTGCTATCATTTCAGGATTTCAGTTGCATGATTTCCAGTGTTTTCCATTTCAGTGTCTCTTGGGTTTGTTCTCAGTGGGCTGGAGGACTGAACTGCATCTTGCTCTTTCATTTTGTCATTTTGCTCTGGGACCTGTGTGTCTGGCCAGGCAGCCTGGCGATTGATTTTACTAGAATGCTGAACTGGGTAGAGCTTCAATCCTTCAATATCCCTTTGGTTAGTCAGCACACAACCCCAGACTATGGATGGCACTGGAGTCTTGTGTTTTGTGGCCTGTGAGGCTGGCCATGTGTTACCCCGATGTACTATGCTGGGTTACTCTGGGACTTGGCTGGGAAGAGCTTAGATTCTCCATGCAGCTAGCAGGGACACAGCCCCAGAGTGTGTGGTTGGGGCCTAGAACATAGCTGAATGGAGTTCAGAACCTTTGCAACCCAAGTGGCTAGTAGGAATGCACACTTAGAGTGTGGTGCTTGGTCCTTGCACCTGGATGAGTGGAGTTCAGAGCCTCCAGGAGCTAGGTAGCTAGCAGTGGTGTACCCCCAATGTGTCACCAGGGCATAGTGCCTGGCTGGGTGTAGTTCAGAACCTTCATGACTCAGGCAGCTAGCAGGAATGCACCCACTGTGTGTAGCACCATTGCCTTATGCTTATCGGGTGGAGATCAGAACCTCAGGGTCCCGGTTGGCTAGGCAAAGTGTGCCCCCAGAGTGTGGCACCACCCTGACTTTGCCTCTGGCTGGGAGGAGTTCATAGCATCTGGAGTGTGGGGCTAAATAGAGTGTGCTCCCGGCGTAAGGTGCTGGCACCTTGCCCCTGGCTGGGTGGAGCACAGAACCTCCAGGACCTGCAGTGTGGCTAGCTGGGCCTTACCCCTGAACTATGGAGTTTGAACCTTGTGCTCTGATGGGCGGAGCTCAAATTCTCCAAGACCCATCCACTATGCTGGTCACTCCCTGATGAGCAGCTCTGGAGTTTTGAGCTGGGCTGGTCTGGGTACCTCTGTGACCTGTGAGGCTGGCTAAGCATTTCCTTGATGGATTGTGCTGGAATGCTGGGCTGGGCAGAGCTGGGATCCTCTGTGCATATAGTGAAGATGCAATCCCAGAGTGTGGTGCTGGGGCCTTTCCCCTGGTTGGGTGGAGTTCAGAACCTTCGGGCAGAGCCTGGAGTGTGGCACCACCTGCACCTTGTGCTTCAATATTAAATTTTAATAAAAAATCTTTAATTCAAAATAGAGATTAAATGCTGGATGTGGTGGCACACTCCCATAATCCCAGTACTTGAGAAGCTAAAGAATGAGAATCACCATGAGTTTTAGGCCAGCCTGGCCTGCAAAATGAGTTCATGACCAGCCTGAACTGCATAATGAAACTCTCTCAAAAAAAAAAAAAATTAAATAAATAGAAAGAGATCAAATGCTCTATTTCTTAAATCATTGGTTAGGCTAAAATTATGGCTAAATGTATCCTTTTCAGGAAAAGTACATTTGAGAGAATTATGTCACCAACTAAAATAAATAGGAAGATATCAAAATCCTGGATACAACACACAATGGCTTGGGGTATGTAATGGTTGATACACTGTGTCACTTTGAGAAGTCTAGAAACTTAACTAAGTGATTCAGATGTTCTATAGCCTAGGGTGTAGAGGAAGTGCCACACGACAGCTGTTTATGCCTAGGCTGTTGTAATGGTTGATGCATTGTGTCAATTTGAGAAGTCTAGAAGTTTACCTAAATAGGACCCATGCTAGAATGTGTATCCTGGTTAAAATATAAGGCAGGATAAGGGGCTTGTTCTCCTTCTTTTTCTGCTCTTGTTGGTTTTGCTGTTTTCCACCATCATGAACTGTTGCCCCTCTGCAAAACCATGCTGCCTTGGAACCAACTGATTATGAGCTGAAACCTCCACAAACTGTGAGATAGATAAGCTTTTCCTCTTTTAGCTTTGGGTGTCGTGTATTTTGTTGCACCAATAAGAGAAAAGTAACTAACACAGGATATAACTATGGAATTATCACTCATATTCATCTTTCTGCACAAGTGGTTTCACTTCTTTTCATAATTTTTGGTAATTTCTTTTTTACTAATCATAACTTTAAAAGTTTCTACTGATATGACTGTCACTGAACTCATTTTGTCATCATTTTATAAAATGTGTGCCACAATTAAAAATACTAAGCCACATTCTAAATTTAAGGAAAAATAGAGATTAGCAAATTAGATATAAAAATACTCTAAGATTTCTAGTCGTTGAGACTTATTAAGGAAATGAATGTGAAAATTGATAAGTGACATAAGAAGGGGGAAACTTTACAGAAAAGAAAGAGAAGAAATTTTTTGCAGAGGCAACAGACAGGTGACCACTACTCAGAGTACTATTCACTGACAACAGAGGGAGGATCAGTACATGATAAGAGAGAGAAAAGGTAGATTGCAAAAATCTGTAAACTTGAAACATTTTGATTGACAGCCCATCCAATTTATCAAACTTACTAAGGTACACATTTTTCCAGAAATACTGCTGGAAGATCAAAATAACTATTGGTGCATATGTTATATAATTCATAAATTACATAATTCATTTATTCTTTCAAGTAAGATTTTGGAAACTGTTTAGGGAAAAAATGCTACACACATACACACTCAAGTGGTGGACAGCTACATCTTATACACTTCAAAAGTTATAACTGAACCTGGTAGATTGCAAGGCCCCTAGAAACTTCATTAATATACAATGACACTGAAATTTCTCTAATATGTCCTAGTAAGGCTTCAGGGTTTTTCTTTGTTTTCTTCATTTAATACAATCAGTGAAACATAATCTATCTTATGCAATGGCTTGATATACCAGAATATATTAATTAATATGATTAAAGTTTGCATAATATGCTATGAAAGAGAACATTAGAGATGATATAGTGCTGAAAAAAAAACAATAAAGAGGTATTTATTTTCTTGCCTGGTGAAATTGAACTGTTCCCAATTCAATAAATTAATTGGGAAATGAGAAAACATAATATTTGTAAGTCAGTCAGCAGCTATATATCTATTGCCAGGAGCTGTTTAATTTGCTTGAATGAAAGGCTACATCCACAACATATTCTGGAATTAGTACTAATACCTAATAAGTTTTACTGTAATTCAAAGTCGTTCTCCAAAATAAGTCTTAGCTTTACCCTCATTGTATTAAGGAATCAAAATGGAGATCATAGCAGGTTCTGTGTATCTGCATCCTAACTGCACACCAAGAAACTAGAGAAATAATCTCAGAATGGGTCCTTGAATACCCTGAATCCAATATGTGACCAATTCAGGTTAGTTTCTATTTGTTGCTTAACCTGGATAAGTTCTCATACAGATCACAAACCCATTTTGGGTTCTGATGGACTGGCATCAGTGCGGGACTTCAGAAGCTCTTGGCATATGTTTTTCTCTGGCAAACAGTCATCTTATTAAGTGACTGCAAGTGTTTCTGAGAAAATCTTGGGGGAATATGCATAGTATATATTTGAAGCAGTATGACATGGTCCACCTTCAGTTATACCTAGTTTTCTCTCCACTAGAGGGACCATGGCTCCATAACTTAGTTTCACACATGACTTAGACTTTATAAATCTATGTTGTCAAATCAATTTATGTTTATCATACATATGTGTGTCAACAGACCCCCTACAATAGGCTGCAAGCCTCTATCATTTTCATGGATAAGAGATCAGTCACATACTCCCAGATTCCTGAAGGTCAAAGTATTGATTGTCACCTAAAATTTTACATGCTGCATCAGCCTTGTTTCTGATTGTGCCACCTCACCTGTGTCCTTCTACTCTGAGGTCTTGTGTCCTTGAATCCAAGGGGCCTACATTTTTTTGCAAAAGTCCACACATTTTCATACAACCAAAGACTATCTGCATGAGTTTTCATGGTGCTACTGCTTTCCTCAGTAATGAATTTCTTCATGGAGCCGTTTCTTCTTGGCTTTCCCGTGATCCTGTTTCCAATTTGGATAAAATGACACAGACTAGGTGCAATCCACTCTTCATCACAGTGTTCACTTCAGAGGACTTCTTCTTAAAGGAAACGTTCCTGAGCATCAACCTTCTAGATAGTATACCACCATTAATCTAGTCTCGTTTTCCCCTACTAAATCATTTATAACAAATACCTCCTGCCCTTTAATCTAACCAACTGGATTTCAAAACTTGAGTGAGTAAATGTTTATCAACACCTTTTCATTCCTATTAAGATCTATTCCTTCACATACTTCCCAACTCCTCAATGATAAATGTGTCTTAGATTTTGAGGTTCCTGTATGTATATTTTATGTTTCACCACATGGAGTACTTGCAGATATTTCCTTAGGCATAACAAAATTTCTTTTTACCTCTGTTACTAGCAAAACATCTATAAAATGAGTTGAGGATGTTATTTAGTGAGATTAGACACATACTAAGAAGTAATCATTTCAGGTGAAATATTTTCATACTTGGTTTTCTTTTACTTTGCTTTATTCAAATTTGAAAGAGGAACTCCATTTTTTGACAAAGGGTACTGAGAGTTTTGTTTGGCATGTTTTTCAGCCTCCAATGTGTCTCCACACCTACCATTCCACAGCCCTTCCCAACCGGTGCTTATCTCAATTTAAGAGACTTTTGAAATTATTTATGTAATTGTTGCTGCAGTGTTACATTCTGTCCAATAATAAACCTATGCTAAAACTACACAAGATAATAGATTACTTTTATTAATGTGTGCAATACCTTAAGTACATCTACATTTCTTAGGGTAAATAATAAATCATCAGTAATTCAGCATGAAGGTTTCACTCCATTGAAATCAACCACTTGAGATTCATAGCAGTGCAAAGTGGGGTAAAGAATGAATTCTCTGAGTAATGTAGAAAAATAGTAAAAAATTGCAAGTGAATCCCACAAACTGTACAATTACTGTTGTTTCAATAAACCAGAAATTCATTAGCCATGTGATTGCCCAAAGGTCTGAGCACCAAGCAGAACTCCATCCTTCTCCATTTCTGGAGATAGTGTAATAATAAGATCATGGTCATGGCACAGATTTTTAAAATTCCATGACAGCTGAAAGGATGCAATTTATGCATTTGATACATATGCAGAAGTATTGTTGAGGGTCTTTTCCCATAACTAATATATAGTGTTCACTACTTTACAAAGTCAAATTCTAGGATACAGAAATCTGTCAATATGGTTTTGACAAAATCACTTTGATGAAGGGACTATGTGACAGAGATGTGAACAGAGTTAAGGGGCCAGATAAAGAATTCTGAAACATTCTTAGGCTAGCAACATTATAAAGTCAATACTACTAGCAGAGGTCAAGGCTTAAAGAAGAGTTAACAGTTATCAGAACTCTAGGCTAAATGGATCTTAGAGGATGGAGCATGCAGAAGGACCTGTAATCTTAGAGAATACATCCAGCATCAGATAAAAAGCTACAAAGAAAGTGTAAAGAGTAAGTATCCTTGTAACCCTACCCACATTCATCCTTTCTGATCTCTGCTTGGCATGTCCTATTGATTAAATGCAGTGAAAACCAGTCAGCAATTCAGCATGGGGGATGCAGTATATTGAGATCAACCATTTGAGACACATGCAGAGCAAAGCAGTGTAAAGAATGGATCTGTGAGTGAAGGAAAAAAAGTAGTCAACATAGGATGATAGAGTAGTAATCTAGACTAGAGTTCCTGATGGGTTAGAGCAGGGATGGTCATAAAGGAGGTGGGAGAATTCTTGAGATTCTGGACATATTTCTGAGAAAAATATAAAATACTTTAAAGAATTATAGGCACACTACACAAAGGACATATGAAGTGAGTACAAAGAAATTACTAGGTTAGGCAGGGTGAGAGAAGGAGTTTAATTTTGGCATGATAACTCAAATAACACTGACCAACAAAGTTGGGAGAGCTGAGGACAGGCAACTTCACAAATATATGAAGTTGAAACATTTGTGTATTTCCTGTGTCAAAAACTTAAAATATAATAAACATACAATTAATATTTTTAGAAAATAACAATTGTCAAATAACTAGTATAATGGTTAACTCACAATAGGTATTTGGTAAATGTGGAGTTCTTATTCTCATGGGTCTTCAAGGAAAGAGTAAGTGGCTTGTACCCTCGCACTTCCTTCTATAAGCAGCCTGGACCACAGAACAAACAGAAGACGAAACTAAAGGAAGCAAAACATAAGTGTAAAATACAGTCGATAGAATAAGTATTGCAATAGAAATATTTCTGAAAATAAGGTAAACCACAGGGACTTGTATTTCTTTTTGGAAAAATTGGACTTATGTATTACCTGGTGAATTCTCTGCAAAACTTAACAATACCTCACAGAGCATAAAAATGCCTGAAGGGTGGGAAGAAGTGAAGCACTCTGAGTAATACACTTCATAATGTCTGATAGAGAAAGGTTAAAGAAATTTCCTTTACTATGAAAAGATAAAAATAAATTAGCTGAAGTCACCATACAAAATCAGACAGACAAAGACAGATAGTGATAAAAAACAGTCAAAGGCATAGGAGATTTTTAAAATACACATTCTAATTTAATAGAATGATAAATGTGAGAAAAATTTTAAAAAAGAGAATAAGTTGAAAAGCATCAAAATTTCGGGGCTTCAGTTAGGGAGAATTGGATATATTTCCAAGGTAAGTCAATTGGTAAAGGTTATTGAAATTATGTATATACTTAGTTGGGGAGAAATTAAAAACAACCTGAGCAAAGGAATATCTTTAACGTTCTGAGAACACTGAGAGTAAAAATGACACATAAAGATTAAGTTTGAATTGAAGTTTTAAGAAGCACTTGCCAGATTCTGACTCTCTTACTAGTTAGAATGGTTATTGAAATAATTATTGCAAAACTTGCTTACCTGACTTTTCTCCTTTTATGAAAATTTGGAATCTTAATACCTAATAGTATATGAGAAATGAGGGATTGTATACTGAATGTTTAAATTTTGAAAATTTATTCAGGTAAAGAGTAAATTGACATTAATCCTCCCCAAAGTACATTCTATCTCTAAGAAGAGTTGTGCCGTCCTTCTAGGCCCTTTCTGAAGCACTTCTGTAAGTCCTCTCGTAAGTGTCTTTAGTTGTTTTGCTGTGGCTACTTCAGGGTCCTGAACTAATTCAAAAACATTAACATTTCATGATCATTTTGACTTTGGGGAAGATCCAGAAAGTGTACAAGACCTGATCAGTGAGTAAGGTGGATAAGAATGTACCATGGTGTTCTTAGGATTCTATGGTTTCCTTGGATGACCTTCAGCAATATTAACTGATTTTTTTTAATCACACCTTGACTTGGTTACTTTTTTCTCATTGCTGAGGCAAAAATAACTGACACTCAAAATTAAGGAAGGAAAGGTTTATTTTACTTGCAGTTTGTGAAGGTTTCAGTTCATAGTCAGCTGGTTCCAAGGGAGAGTGGCACAAGGCAGAGGGTAACAATTCATGGCAGTGGAAGACAGCAAAGGTAACAAGAACAAAAGGGAGGAGTGCATGAGAAGACTTCTCAGGTCCCTTATGCTGTATGTACGCTGCACTCATTTGGGTGTAGCACTCACACCCAGAAGGCCAGCATTGGACCATGAGTCATTCACAAACTCTAGAAGCCTGCCCCCTTGACTCCAAGAGGCTTTGGAGGACATCCAGACACCAGCCATAACACACTTCATAAACACCTTCAGGAGGGACTTTAAGATCTGCATCAAAAAGTGGCAAAAGGAAAGGAGAAGGGGAAGGAAAAGTAAGTAGAATAAAGATATGCCATGCACAGGACATGAATAACCTAAATGAATGTAAACATCATATGTCATTAACATGTACTAAAATTAACAATATCAAGAACAAAAATGGGAAAAGGGAGTTTGCAGGAGGAGAGAGGGAGTCAGGAGGCAAAGGGAAGGGATTATAAAAGAGTCGAGCTCTACTATGTACTTGTATCTACTCCCAAAGATAATACAATGAAAACGTGTACAAAAAATTTTCAAGATTTGAAAATTTTTAAAAACATGGCAAGAAAGATTAAAGGAGTATGTTTAAAGTGAATGGGTATGTTTTGAGGGGCATTAATGCCAAAGTGTCTTTTACTGTATTTTTTAAAAATTTACACATTTACCATATAGTTTGTTCATATCTAATATTACTACAATCATTGGTATGAAAGTTTGTATAATAGAAATAGTGAGAGAGAGGATGATTGTACTGTGGGGAGAATATGGATGGGAGAATGGAAATCAACTATTTTAGCAACATATGCTGAAAAGTAAGGTAAGAATGTTGAATACCTATACTTTAAAATTGTAGGCGTTTTCAGAGAAAAATCCAAGATGAAAAGGAAGGACTAGTGAGATCAAAGCTGATAGTGTGTATTTGCCTTGGCACAAAACTATGGATTGTTAATGATGGCAGTGGTGATCCAGGAGTGACACTGCCTGGATGACTATGAGAATTTCTTTGTCTTAGACTGCACTAAGTACACTGTTCCAATCTTATGGATTCAAGTTACACTGCATCATTTTGTAAAAATAAAATTTAAGACACAATACACCTCAAAATTGTTTAAAATAGCAATTAGTGACACAAACAGTTGGAATGTTCAATGTAAAATTCAGAATTGGAATTGGCTTCAGTCTAAGGTTGATTCAGAAGATCAAATCTCCACCTAAGGGAAGAACAAGATGGCAAAACAGTAGGCAGCAGAGTAAACAGCCTCCCTGAGAGATATCACCCAGATGCTGGAATATAGCAACATGGGGAAGACAAGAAGTAAGGAAGCAGGCCCTCTGGACCCAGAGGACATATTGTAATATATGTCCTGCACTGAGTCCTCAGTGCATATTAACTTTCTTACCATCCTAATCTTATAAGGCATCTTCTGTGACTACCTCCCTCATGTAGATAGGGAACCTATTATCACATTCACCTAAATGCAAGTACAGTTAAGTTAAAAAACATAGTAACTAGTTAAAGATAACGTAATCTTAGCAGTCTTAAATCCTGCTATGAATAAATGAGTGAAATAGTTAATCTTCACACTGACAAATGGAAGAGTCAAGTAATGAATGGGTAGGAAACAGAAGAAAGGTGATTTCTGCTTGCAACCCCTAACCTTACATGGTTCTCTTCAGAGACATGGGCCAATACCAACTAAATTTTAAGAAATCTGATTACAAACTTCAACCATACCCTTAACTTTGTAGCTAAATTGGGGTAATTTTCAAGTGTTTGAGGGCCATTATCTACTCGAGCATTAAATATGCTTTAAGATATTGTTCCTTTTAATATCATAGGACATTTTTGGTAGCACCTTTAAAACATGCAAGGTTTCATGCAAATGCAAACTACAAATTTAAGCAATGTGAGACATTTCAGTTAGTGTAATGTTTCCCCAAAATTATAAGGATATTGATGAATTATTGTGGCATGCAGTCTAGGACCATTAACCCAGAGTTTTAGAGCTTGAGATCATGTAGAGATCATTTAATTTGTTCTCTAACTTTTTCCTACCAAGTTTCCTTCAAGGATATCTTTCTACAAGACATCAGACATTCAATATGAAATGGTTCTTGTTTGTTCTACTCATTGTTTTCATGAAAGAATAAGTTCAAGACCTGATCAAATCCTGAAAAATAGTGATATAATTACATTGCATGGCTAAAATGTTAATTATGTATCAATTTTACACAATGTTAGAATGTATAGCTGCCATCAGAGGCTCTACATTATTTAGACTAATTGAAGAATTTGTTCTATTAATAAATTCTATTTTTTTAAAGATTAGGTTGCAGAACAAAGCTATCTTTCTGTTTGAACTGAGAGCATCTGCTTTAAGGAGGTGCAGAGGAAAAAGTTAGGGTGTCAAACACATTCTCATCACTTATTATCTGGTAAATTTGGCAAATTCTCTTAAGCTTCCAGGTGTTCTTGGCTCAATTAGAGTGTAACAGCATTTAAGACAGATGTTTTGTTAATGAATAAAAGAATATAAGAATAGATACTGAGTCATATCTTGATAACATTATATAACCATAAACACAAACTGCAGAAAGTACTCAATGCCACTCACACAATTCTGCAAACTTCTTAGGGCAAAAGTATGTCTGATTGCAGGAATGTGTACTTGGTGGTAATCTCTGTTCAGTGATCATTCATTCTTTTACATACACAAAGATACACATAGTAGAGCCTTCTAATAAATGACAAAAGTCCAGAAAAACAATTCCATTATGTAAGTAGCTTTTAATGCCCAGAAAACACAAAATTGCTAACATCTTATTTAATGTGAGTCATATATCTGAGTCTGAAATCAAGAGAGAGGCCAAGAAACTATAGCAATGAGACCAATGTAAATACCATGACCAACCTGAGTTAGAAAAAATGATATCCTGGACTGAATCCTGTATTCTCAGATTTATCTGTTGAGTTTCTCCATTCATATTATGCTTTGAGATGGCATTTTAGAGGGAAAAATTATTATTATTAAATATTGTCATAAGGTTGGGGGTCTTAATCTACTGCGATTAATACTCGTAATAAGAAGAAGCATAGGAGTATGTACACACAGGGAAAGAGTTCAGGACCCATCAATATGCTTTATACAAGAAACACATTAAACTGGAAAAGGGGTTCATAGACTGAAAGTCAAAAGAGAGAGAACAATGCTTTATGTGACAGGGAACCAGAAAGAAGTGGGGGTAGCTTGCCCATTAACTACATAGTGGACAAGAAAGATATGGCATTTTTATCCAATGGGAAGCTACTCAGCTATAAAGAAAGATAGCCTCAAGCCTCTTATAGGTAAATGGATACAACTTAAGATCATGTTCATGGATGAAATGATCCAGAGCCACATGGGTGAACATCATGTTATCTCCCTAGTACCAAAAAACTAAAGAAGCTAGTAGGATTCAAAATACACAATACATATTGTAAAAATGAAAGGGGAGGAAGTGTCTAAAAAGGGAAGCCAGTGGCCATTATTAATCTACTATGACTTGAGTCCTGTATTTTTTTCATTGTTCTGTTTAGTTTGGGTTCATTCTATTTTGGTGTGTCTAATGATATTATATTTGATGGCATAGACAGCTATTTCAAAGATAACAAAATACAGTATGGTAGCCATTATTGGTACCCAATCACCTTGTTTTGAAGTCCTGTATTGCTTTCATTGTTTTGTTTTGAGTGATATTATTCTGATTTCTTTGATTGTATTATGACTGATGATATAGGCAACTGCTTGGAAGAAAACAAGAGACATTATGGTAATCAGTGTTGTTTTACTATTGATTTAGAGTCTATTTCTCCCATTGTTTTGTGTTTTTTTTTGTTTTATTCTGTACTATTTTGTTTGATTATATTATGTCTAATGATATGGGGAGTCATTTTGAAGATAACAAGAGGTATCATAAGGGGAAAGGAGGAAAGAAGGGAACAGGAAAAAGAAATAAATTTGTATATATGTATGCATAAGATAGTTAAAATGACTATACTACTAAATGCATTAGTTATTAAAAAAGAACAGTTAGCACTCATATGATCAGATCGATTTTACATGTCTTTATCTATTAATCTAAACAACTCCTTAGAAGATAACAATATGCAATATTACAACCATTGTCAAATTCCTATCATCTCATTTTGTAAACCTATAATGTTATTGTATTGGATTTGCTGTTGTTATTTGTTTGTCTTTTGCTTTTTGTTTTTCTTTTCTGTGACTTTTTTCTCCTAAATAAAAAAATTTTAAAAAACCGAAAAGATATAGCAATATGGTCATTTTCTATAGATGAAGGAGAAGTGTTCACCTGAAACCAATACTACTAGCCTCTTGATTGCATTCTTTAAGGCTCTAAGGTAGGCCTATGAGAAAATAATTGTTCTGTTTAAGTCATATTGTATGTGGCATTTCATTATGTTTGCCTAGCAGATAACAGGAATATTTTACTCTCCTAGAGATGGGATCAGAGGCAGTGAATAGTTGACGAAAAATAACATATTTCACCACTGATCTGTAATACATTGTCCAAACCCATTTTGAGCCTTAGAAAAGTAAAGTTTATGGATGAATGCCTCCTCCATAAACTTTACTTTCTCCTGCTTGATAATTCACAGTCAATTGTAGTAGAAGAGAATCTTGAATCAAAGATTTATCTATCAAAGACATTTGTTTAATTAGCAGCATATTATAATCCTTTTCTTCTTCATTAAAATTGGGACTAGTAACAGCAACAGAGGAAGGTTATGTGTATGTGGAATAAATGAGCAGATTCCTCAGAGTCTACTTGTGGTGTTAAAGGTCAAAGAGGGACATAAGACATTTAAAGGACACAAGAAGCACAGCCCCATTAAAAGTAGGCAAAACTGTCTGAGGATAAGTTAATGAAATCATAGATTATTTTATCAGTTATTAACAATTTAAGAGCAGAATATATGCCCTAGTGCATCACAGAGAAGATGAGGAAACAAACAAAGTAGGAAATGAGCACAATAAGTATGCATATTATGTGCAATTCTAAAGCAACTAGAGTTCTTACTATTATTTTGTTACAATACTTAAATGGCAGAGCAAATTCAGATTCCTGAGTTAAAGAAAAAAATTTCTCTGGATGGTATTTGTATGAATATTAACGTTTTAATTAAAAAAAATTCTTCCATATATTAGTACACTTTTTTTTACCCAACTTGAAGTTTCATTGTGAGATTTTCATACATGCATATAATATACATTGATCACATCTATTGCCTACCCTTATAACTCCTTTAACCTTTATTTTCAAAACCCATTAATAAAAGGGGATATAAGTCCAATTGTGTAGCCCTTAGAATCTGTATGTGTGTCTATGTGTATGAACCTTCTGTACCTCAGTTATGAGCAGGCACAAATTAAATACACAGTTTAACTCTCAGGAGAATTTCGTTTCCAAGCATTTCGAGGACACTTGTACTCTCTGAGACACTCAGAGTTCCCTCCTTAATTGCACTCTGTATTTACTTGTATATCTATACTTGATCCTTGTCGAGCTCCCCCCAAAATACGACAATATAAACACAAATCAACATGCATGTACAACACGGGACTCAATATACATCACCACCAACCAAAACACCACATGCATACACATGTCTGCACATGTGTACACAGTTTCTTTACTTACATAACACCTATCACTTTAGTCATGGTATTCTTGCAGAGAGTTTTGTGACCTTCATTATTAATGTGTGTTCACTATATCATTTCATTTTGCATTTCTTTTTAATCTTCAACTTGTCTTTTTTTTGCCATTAGTTTAAAAACAGACACTGTAACATCCACAGGGCTTACATTTTGCTATTGCTTTCCCTGTATCTTTTGTATCACATTATATACCAGCAGAAACATAGACAGGCATTGACATCAACATTAAAAGTTTGATAAGTAATAACAATGTATTGCCACTTCGTGTGAAATACTGTGTTCATTAACAATTTGTCATATAAGCTTGCCACATATAGATCTTGTATTTATATTGCAAAACTTTGAGCTCCTCTAATTACAAAAGTACTAGGCATTTATTATATGGATTGAAAATAATACTAATCAATGTGAAAATATTTAAACATCATATCTAACATCACATTTAGAGTCAGATTCTGTTAAAATTCAATGACTTCCTTTCTAGTCTATAATTTGCAATTTTAAATTATACAGGGTTGAGCTCACACTACATATTTCATGTCCTCCTACTTTCAATTAATATTATATGCTGAATATTTTCCCATCATTAAAAATTTGTCAAATATGTTTATGCATGCATGTGTAAATCAATAATAAAATTAGTTAGGTACCTTAATGGAACTATGCAATGATAGAACTAAAATGAATATTTTAACAAAACCTCCCCTCCCACATGAATACTTCCTTTAAACCAAAATTGTTTATTACTGAAACAACTCTGTGCTTAGTTAGTAAGCTGAGATTAGACGTCCACAGAGGATGTTATCTTTATTCCAGAATTTAATGAAGTAAGATACTTAATACTCCTACACAACTTTACAGCTGATACACATGTGATATATGATATAAATTTCATTCTGTAAAAGTGAAACTACTCTAATTTCATTTAAAATATCAGTGGGTTCTATGGATGAAGAATAAGATGTTAACACAAGGCAAGATTTCTGCCCTTGGATATGAGAAATTGTTTTGAAGGATCATAAGTATACCTGTAAAAGAGTTGTAGAATTACCTCAGGTCATGAAACATGGAACATAGGGTAGGCAGAAGTGGTAGCAGAGGCACTTTAGATGAACTCAATTCAGAAAGGCATACTGGAGAAGACAGACTTAGCTATGACCTCTGCATAATGCAGCAAAATGTATAACAGTATTTATCCATGGTTTCTTTCACAATGGTCTCATCTCTGATCACCATCAGAGCAGCTCTGTTGAATCAGCTGCAACATTTGTATACAGATGGGGCTCTAATACTGTCTGATTCCAATTCTATATTCTCAAAGTAGCAGTTTTAATGAGACAAGCAGAGAAAATAAAAATAAATAAATAAATGCAGAACTAGAGGATGGAGTAAGCAAGAGGCCAGGTAGCATGAGGTCAGATACCATGCAAGCCAGATACAGGAAAGATGTCAGAAATTCTGCCTGGCAGGGTCAGTTGAAATAGGTTGAGAGCACAGCTGAAATGAAAGTAAACTGACACGGTGGTTTTACCTGATACGATGCATTCAATAACAAATAGTTATCACTCTTGAAGATACTCTGTGATATTGATTCCCCATGTAGTCCCATTTGTCACCCATTTAGTTCCTCAGAAAAGCAATCTCAGCTGGTTTAGACATAAATGTGTGGGGATATATATTCAGGATATCCCTCCTTCTCTATTATTATGAAAATATAATTACTGTTTAATTAGTAAGTTGAGGACCCATTTTATACTTATTATTATTTATAGTTAAATAAATTGTTTTCCTCCTTTACGTGGTGATTAGATACTAAAAGAACTGGCTCTTATCCTCAGAGTACCTATGGTTCTTTAAGAAAGGCAAATTGCAATGTGTCTTACAAAGGAGAGAAACATGAACACTGAAGATGTACAAAGTGATGGTTGGCCCAATCAGGGAATTCCAGATTCTTCCACCAAGAAATGTTCACTGATCTGCAATTGCTAGGAAAAATGTGAATAACCTGGGAAAAAACAGGAAAAGAAAGAACATTCAGAAAGAGAAAATAAGATATTGTAGTCCCTGTGATTGGCGACATTAAGGATCACATTAAAGAGAGAAGGAAGCCATTGTAGTTAAATTGTGGATAACATGAGGAAACATCAAGTTACATGAGACCACTGAGATCAGGAGGCTGTATCACCCAAGGTTTTTAAGTCAAAGTAAACATGCATTCATCAGGAAGTACGATGAGCCACTGATAAGTTTTAAGCAGAATCCTGACATAAGCATATTTTAATTAAAGAGATGAATAAAGATGAAAAAGAATATTATAATTTAAATGCCCAGTAAATACTGACAATAAAGAACTACCAGCAAAAAGCAGTGCTAATTGCATTGGCAATTAATTTTACTTATAAAAAATCTGGATTTGGTACAACAGAAATAAGGAAAATGCAGGTTTTACATAACAATGTACAGGGAAATATGAAACTTTAAGTGATGAATGCAGTCCAGGGTGATAGATGAGACAAGAGTAATTAGATTAAGATCAGTAGTTCTTGAGTTAGACAATCTAATTCAAATCCAGGTCCTGGCACTTACCAGAGATGTAGTAGACAGGTAGTCACCTACTTGTGAACATAATTACTTGCTTCCATGAAATGTGAACAGTCTTAACTTTGATTCTATAGAATATTGGGAGAGTTTAAACAACATGAGGCAAACAATGTGCAGAGTCTAGAGAATATAAACACCAAAGCATGTCAGGTGTGACTAACTGTTTTAACAACAATCATTGCTGTTACTGTCAGAAAACCATCATTATCACTATTGTCTAAAGAAGTTTAATAGTCATAGTCTCACTGTCCAGTCAGTTTCAGAGAACACAGGAGATCAGAGATGAAGTCTACCGGGAATGCTAAGAAGGAACCAGCAGTTCAGAAACAGATCTGCAGCAGTCAGCAGGTGTTGAGCTTCAAGAGTCGTTTGCAGTGAATCCTCAAAACAATCATATGAGGTGGGTTCTGCTATGATCTGCTTTTTACTGAGAAGGAAGCTGAAGTACTGAGGAGTAAAGCAATTTGGCAGGGTATATTCAGTTGGTCAGTAGGGAGATGAGTTTGCAGCTGTCTGCTACAGAATGGGCATGCTTACACACCAGGCAACAGTGACTGTGCTCTGTTCCAATATAAAGCAGGGAAGGCAGCTTGCACACAACTGCCACTGATTGATTACTGATTTCTGCATGCGGGGGGTGGGAGAATGGATAATATCACACCAAGGGACAATTTCTTTTCAAGAAGTTACTTGGGAAACTCATGCAAAAGGGCATGATATAAAAGCTGATTATCATGTTTCCCCTGTTTGAAGTTTCATCCTAAAAGATGTACCCTGGGCCTTCCATATCATAGAAATTCATGTGGTATTTAGTCATCACAGCAAGCAAAGGAAAGCAGAATTCTCAGATGGATCATGTTTCCAATCAGCCTTGAACTCTTCCTATGTTCAATTGAAGAAATGATTTTTCTCAGTGAAATGTTTGATGCAGATGGATAGCTAGATAATTCCTCAGCATCTGAACACTTCACAACAAAATGAGAAAGACTTGAGATGATTTGATTTTCTCAGAGGATTGCTATTACTCAAACTAGTCAACCATTACTAATGTTTTACTATAAAACCAATGAATTCAGAAGTCTTTAAGATTAACGGAGACTTGTGTAGCCAAAGATGCATGCTGCCCATTTCCCGTAAGGCCAGCTTGAGTGTTGCACCCCTTTAAGCACTGAAAATAGAACAAATATCTGGCAAAACACTAGTGCAGTTCTTCCACTTTAGTATCTATCTAGTATATTAGAATGTCCATACCTTCTCAGCGATATTAGTTCCAGTAGATCGGTGAGCTATTTTAACAGTGTTTCTCTCTGCAAAGACACTGAATACCTGCAAGAAATTGATGTGTATACAACTGGAATGTTACATGTAACTGCACTATGATTTCCAACTTGTTCAACCTCCATCCACTTGCTAAACCAACTTGCTTTCTTTTCCTTCAGAATACTGCATATAGAATCATACTGTACACAGTATACATATTTCCCCTCTGCCTGCTCTTCTACACCAATATTATTGAACTCCAGTGCATCTAATTAAAGGGATACAAAAACAGATTGCCTCTCTCCTTTCTGAATACTTCTGCCTCCTCTTCAGTGAGCAGATACCTTTGCTTTCTTGTCATTCTTTCACGGAGGCAGGTATAAAAAGGGACAAGAGGGCAATATAAAGCAAGCCAGAGTTTCTTATAAATAGATTTCTCCCAAAGTATAAAATATATTAAACTTCATGTTGGTCACAAGTCAATGACATACAAAGGAGAATGATCAATAGTTTAGGATTGAGAAAGAAATCTGATCCCTATCCTGCTTTCCTTTGCACCTCAGGTGCTCTTGCTAAGGCGATCTGTGTCTGAACTCTACCTCATGCATGCTGCTTTTGTTTATTTTCTCTCATGAACGTGCTGTCTCTATTGTGTTATTTCTTATTAGTCTTTTACAACCTAGGTGACAACTCTGATCTGCAAAGCTCTGAACACTTGTGGTCAAGATCCATTTTCATACCCATGATTCTCCTAGATAGCATGGAAATAAAGGGATATGGTTAATCTCATTGTAAGCAATGATGAGACTTGGCAGACTCAGGAAAATTAAAACTAGTGATAGAAAGTCTTTTACTTCAAGATAGAAAGAAGAGGCCAGACCTCCAATTTCATTGTCCAACAATCGTGGTTGATGCATACCATTTTTACAAAACAAAAAAATCAGTCACACCAGGTAAAGGAAGCAGAGATAGGTCCATGAATTCTACATATGAATAGGTCAAAATCATCTCTAAACCACACAGGCCCTGATATATATACACACATTTGTTTCACATCATTATTTATTTGAACTCCTGTTTCTCTACCATACCAATTAGACTGCAAGCGCTTTGAACTCAGTGATAATATTCTGATCATATTCATGTCATTATATCATGATCCACAACACAGAAAACCCTTGCAGAATGCTATCTCCACTGCATGCCTCTCTATAAGATTTTAAATTAATGGATTAATTTTAGCATTTAGAAAAGCAATTTATGAATAAGAGTACAGAATATTTTATTACTCAACACTGACAAATAAGTAGACTGATTTTGCAAAATTTGAAGACAACTATAAGAACTATGAGTTCAAGTTATATGCACAAATCTATAACAAATGATTACTCATTCCCTCATCATGTGAAAGTAACTACATAGTGCATTTTCCCATCTACTTACTTGTCCATCTATCTATTAATTTACTGATTTACTTACCATACTCTATGTCTATTATTGGTGATAACCTCTAAAAATGTTATATGTGCATAAATGAAATTGACTTCTACCCTCAAAAAGATTGTAGTCTGGTGGGAAAAGACAACCGTCAAATAATCAAAAACATGTGCAGTGCACATAATATAAACCAGATAAACACTAAATTTGCAGATTAATGATTCCTCCATTAAACTGTTGCTTTGGAACCTGAACATCAGTTTTGCTGACATACCACATTTCTATCCAAAGTTGTGTACTACCCTTCCAGGCCCCTATATTATTCATCATATGTCAGGGGCTCCAGTCTACTTCTGGAAGAAGAAATGACTTTTGATTGTTGCTGTGTTTGTCATGATAATCCATGCTAAACAAATGGTTGGGTTCTTTTTTGGTTTACTGAACTTCTCCCTCTCCTGAACTCATGTTACTGGAAATCCAAGGCGCATAGAGAAAATACTTGAAACTCCTTTGGAGATTTGATACAGGGAAGAAAAGGCAAGCTTTTTTTTCTGAAATATTAAAAATAAAGGAGTATATGTTTACTAACTAATTGCTTTACTGAATCTTGAGGGCTTTTGTGAATAATCCAAAGCAGAAATCTTATCAAATACTAACTTAATATTCACCCCATGTCACTTGGAGATGGCAGATGCATTTAAGGACCAATGTCCATGTTGTATCTCTCTGGAGCAGTCATGCTAAAAGTCATGTTTCATTGGCATGTGCATTTATCTACCAATAGACAAGTCATTATCACTAACATTATCCGAATCTGTAATCTTAAAAAGTTTTTTTCTTTCCACACTTACAGAAAGTCCAGGGAAATCATATAGTATTTGCGTTTGTTTTTTAAAGTTGTGGTAATGAAAGAAAAAAAAATTGGGTAGATCAAGCAACAGAAACTAACTGTACCACAACTGAGGATGCAGGAAACCTGAGTTCAAGGTGTCAGCAGAGTGGATAACTTGAGAGGACTGTGAGGGAAAATCTGCTCTGTGACTGTATCCTAGCTTCTGGTGGTGTTCCATAGTTGTCAGTCTGCCTTGTAGAAGTGGAGCACCTGTCCCTGACCCTAAAGTCATTTGGTCTTCTCCCATGTGCATGTCTGCATTCAACACGCTCCTTTATAAGTCATCAGTCATGTTAGATCAGAATCCAACTTGCTGATACAACAGAAGACTTCAAACAATGTCAATTTCTAAATTATAGATATTAGAAATTAAATATAGGAAAATTTGGGGCACATGATAAAAGTTTCAACTACATAAATATAACTTCAGCAAACAGCAAACACTTCACAGTTGGTTACTTGCTCTCCTTTTATCCATACATGTGTCCTAATGTTGGAGACTGCTATGAAGCAGTTCTGAGCAGGATTTAAAATTTACTAATTGGCATTTTATTTATCTGTGAGTCTGTCCTAGGCCTAGGCCCCTTGCCTGGCGATGGGAGCTGATTCATAGTAAGGAAATTCTATGAATCACTGGTCCTGACCGAGGCCTGTAGTGGCTAATGAGGTCAGAGATACCTCAAAGGGCAAGGTAAAAAAGGCCGCAGCTGAGGACATAATGGCTCCATAATCAATTATGTTAAAGAGACTGCCCTGCAAGATTCTTACTCTGCAGGGCATCACAGTCCCATCACAAAGGCCATTTTGTAGATGACATAGTTCTCCATTCCTGGCATTCCTTACTCCTTGGAGATGTCCTTGAAGTGACTCCCAAGTCCTGCTCAGTTCTGGCACCACCCTCAGCACCTCCCTCAGTATCCCCTCTCTTTGTCTATTTTAAAATATATACGGGTGGTCCAGAGAAACTCTTTGTCTTAGCCCTCATGATAGCTGCAGAGTCAAGAACTCTGCAGGGGCTTTGATCCTCCTGGAGCCCTAAAATCATACAACTTGTCTCATTTATTTAAGCCCTCGCCGTACACTCGTTCGGAAGATTGGGGATCTAGGCCGGGTCCCCGATATCCTAAGACTGATAAACCATTATTGTAGAGCTGCATACATGATTTATGATTTTTTGAAGGAAAAGCAGAAGACTGTTATGAACACACCAAATCATCAAACTGTTTCTACTATTTTCTATGTGAGGATGACTCTTTGTAGTTTCATAAACATTGCTGGGATCAGATTGATTGAGTTTGATTGCTGAACCTGCATTTCTTAATGTATAACCTTTGAAAATGACCTAATTTATTTGTGTTTTGTCTTCCTCATCTATGAAATAAGAATGAAAATCCAGATATTTAAATACAAGATGACATATTTCAAAGCAGTGTCAAGCACAGCATATGATAAATTTTAAGATTATAGTAAAGTTATCTCTCAAAAAAATAAAAAGTTAATTCTCCACTATAGATTTGTGTTATTCAGGAATATAATGATATTTAATGCTGTCTAGAAGCTTAGTAAATATAAGAGGATTAATATATCTTTTTACTATAACCCTTAAAGGACTAAATAGGGTTTAAAATGTGAACTTGGTACACAACAGTCTTGATCTGATTATACAAGCATTTATCTCTTTTAAATGTGTTGGGATCCTAAAGCTGATTTCATTTTGGCTCTGTATGATTCTGTTCTGGTGTCAGTGGATAAAGTCATGGGGAGATAACACAGTCTGAACAGATGCAAAATGTCTTAGGCATTTTTTTAAACATCAAATCACGGTATGATAGGTAAAAAGACTGAATTAGGCAACAAACATCTTTGATCAGAATTCTTAATTGTGTACATTGTCTAGGTGAATTTCTTGATACTTGAAACCTTGCTTTCTTTTGAATAAAGTGGACCAAGTTAGCTTCCTCGTAATATTAGAATTGTCTAAACAGAAATCGTAAATGCATTCCTTGACATAACCATCATGCGGGCATAAATGTTCAGCCAATTTTAAGGGCAATGTGCACATTTGAAGAAAATTCTTATCACTGCTTCTCTTTCTAGCTATAAATTCATGAACATCTGTGTTTCAATGAGAGAAAAATGTCTTGAATTAACTTTAGAAGGTTTATGGAGTATATTTTTAGTTACAAATGGAAAGGCATGAAAGAGATTGCAGGAAGATACTACATCATTCAGTGCTTTCTAGAGAAATAGATTTAATGCAAGACATACAAATATATATGTACATAAGAATTAACAAGAATTGGCTTACAATGACCACCCACAGTCAGGTATAAAAATGTGCAGAAGGTGGAACTGTGTGCTGGAGATCTGAAGGAGCTCACTACAGTGTCCTGTGTCTCTCTGTATCAGGAGGCCAAAGGGTCTCCAGTGGAAAGTTGAGTGGTTGGCAGTGGAAGCCAGAGATGCTATTCAAAGTGTGGGTGAAGACTCCTCCAATGAAACAGAAGTCTTCCTTCCTTCCTCCTTTCCCTTTTATTCCATTTGGGTGAGAAGCCTATTGAGGTTGCTGTGACTCACACCCAGGGTGGATCATCTGATTTTAGTAAATCCCTTCAGTCACAACCAGAACTAGACTGATTCAGTTTAGCTGGCTGTTCCTTACCCAAGTAGGCACAACAGTTAACTATCACAGATGTGTTCAGGAGAAAATATAATCAATCTTTCCCTATAATAAGTAAGAAGAATTTTGGTGACTACATTACATTGGTAGTTAAAACTGTATCAATTCATGTTTGCATCCGGTATCAACCTATGGTGATCAGCGTGGAGTTTCAATTGGATTGGCTTTGGGATTTTTCCAGGGACTGGTGGAGCACACTTCTGGGTGTCCATGTGATTTATGCAGACATGACATTAGGTAGTGTATGTGACTCCTCACCCCTTCATCTCAGCGCACTCACTGCTCTACCTCCAGGCTACTCCACCCCACCCTTCCAACCAACTATTGACGGAAACCATGAGTTAAATTAAACCTCTCCTTTAAGTTTTCTGTGTCACATAATGTGTTTAGCAAAGAGAACATTGACTAACCAACCTCTTACTTCTAAGATGAGAAACCATAATTTGTACTTATTCTCTGTGGTAATCTGCCATGATGGTATTTGATTTCTATACTGACTATAGGTTGCCCATGCAGAAATGCAAGCAGTTTTGTTAGAACAGCGATGCCTTGGGTTCCAGGGCCATGAATACAAGTGCAGTGCCTGGACTCACAAACCTGGGACTGGTTCCAGATGTGCATTCAACCAACACATGATCTTTATGAACTTTCTGAGGCTACTCAAAATCCATTTTCCTAATCTGTAGGTAGGGTTATACTTACACAGTTTTTGAGGGGTCCAGATGAATTTTATATACTTGGAACTAAAGTTGGATAATTGTAACCTGGTGACTAATAGTTATTATGTCATTTCAACAGAAGGTCTTAGCAAAATTCTCTGATTCGTAATCCAAATTTTTCAAATTCTCACAGTTATTGTTCACTCTTTATTCATTCCATCATTTACATGCTCATCCAGTCAACATTCACTGAGCAGGTACCACTACTGATAGTTTCTCTGCTTCCTAATCCCATTGTCAAATGTTTTTTTTTATAACATAAATACTCTCAGGTTTATTCTGCCTCTGATCTGCTGTGATTCTGAGGGGATTGTGAAAGCTGTATGTTGGAACCGATGCTGAATATTGTTGAATATGCAATATCTAAGCCATTGTTTTTTACCAGAAAGGTGATTGGGATTTCAGGCCAAATCCACATAGGCCAAATTATGTTGTAAACAAACATTTCTAGAAAAGTAATTCTGCAAATACTTATTAAGTGATATATTTTTATAAATGCGTTTGTTCTTCGTGGTGACAGCAAAATGAACAGGCACACAATACAGGAAGGAGATGCAACCCCATACCTCTGCTCAGGGTGAGTGAGCAATGGTCTCCTCAGAAACCACAAAATTTTATCAGCATGTGCTCTCTTCCCAGCACCCAAAGCTGAGCAAGTTAAGTGCTGCTGAAGTGCTGGAGGAGATCTTATTTGAAGAAGAGGTCAAGGAGGGAAGCTAAGCCCTGCTTCAATGGCAGAGATTGGATGTGTGGAGAGCTAGGTAAGAGGCACTTCATCACAGAATCCTCCCCTTCTTTCAGGCATGCAGATGTCGGGTTTATTGATGAAGGGTTTCCTAAAAGGGAAGAGTCTAAGCAATCAGGCACCTTTCTCTGATGGAGCATATACAAAGCAATATGGAGGGCTTGGGTGTTACCTTGGCTCTGTTTAACCAGATGTTGATGGGTTCCAGTGGTCCAGGTTTTTGCATGTCGTGAACAAAGAATTAGTCACCCAAATACAATAGGACAACCAAGGAAAATGTGTCAAGGTGATAGTAAGTGCAAAGAGGAACTGACTCCCATAGGAAGGGGAATGGCCCAAGCCTCGAAGGCATTGATAGAAAAGTGTTTTTTTTCTAGTCCAAAGTCCAAGTCCCTCCAATGGGGCTATACTGGGCATGTTTTACAGATCACGCTGAGTGAGGCCCTCCATGTTAAATGATATAATTGTATCCAACTATGGAGACACAAAAGCTTAAATATCACATGGTTTCTCTTATATGAAAGTCTAAATATATACAGTACAAAATAAGACAGATGATAAAATAGAAAGAAAAAACAAGATATTGTAACCCAGCCTGGGCAATGTATCTAAAAATATACTTTGACTTAGTCCAGTCATCTTACATGTTTTATATGTTCCTTAGGCTATTAGTTTGGTTTTATATATCTATATATGTATATATATATTTATGATAATTAACTTTAGAAGGTCTTATAAGATTAAATAAATGAATGCAGTGCTAGCAAAATATAAAGGGAGGAAAGAACGGAACTGAAATGTGATATGTACACAAAACAGTTCTTATAGTGAATGTGATCATCATGTAATGCAAACATAATACAGAGTATATTCATAATAAATATAATAAAAGTCAAAATAAAATATATTTTAAAATGTATCCATAAGCTACAACTCATATGGATGAGTAGAAAATGAGTTTGCTCATGGCCAAATATTACTTCCAACTCTTGAGTTGCTTCAGTGTTTCCATCTGAGTTGGGAATCTCCCCAAGAACTGATTTATAGGCTATTTGTTTGACTGTGACTATTGTTTGAGAGTTGGAGAGATGGATCTCTGGGCAGGACTAGAACCCTTAAAGATCGATAGGGAGACAGTCCTGAGCCCATGACTGATAGGAGGCATGCTCTGGCTCTGTTAAATGCAATTCTATTGTGTCACATACAAGATCATCCTCTAAGAATGAAGGGTTCTTCCCACTACAGTAAGAAGTGGGCTTAGGCACTGAGCCTTGGTGCTAAACCCTTTCCACTTGATCCTTGAACTTACATTTCACTTAAATACATGGTAGAAGGGTATGACAGAGGGCAATGATTCACATCATAGTGGCCAGGAAACAGGCAGGGGAGAGTCAGGAACAAAAGCGTACCCTTTCCAGTCACAGTCCCACTGACTTGCATCTTCTGACCAGGCTCCACCTCTGAACACCACAGTCAGTTATGTATGCATCGTTGATAAAAATAACACATCCACAAGCCACCCACAGTCCAAACACATGAGACCACTAGCAGATATTTTAAATCTAAACCATAGCAATAACATTATAGAATTAGAAAGTAAAATAATGCTTACTTTTCCTTCTCAAAATCTTATTCTCAAAATACATGTAAATATCAAGTATTACTTACACAATATTATCACAAATAAAAACATTCAAAGGCAGTGAAGTGCAGCAGAAAGGTGACAAACCTGCTTATTGAGTGATGCCTATTGTAGCCACTTACAATAAGTGCATTTAAAATCTTGGTGTCTCCCATACTTGAAGGTTGAAGCAGGCTATCCTAGAGACAGCACACTTTGTGCTGGTAGGATGACACTTCAGACAAAGAGCTACTGCTGAGATGCCTCAACAAAAGAGAAAAGAAAGTTAGTAATCCAATACTCATAAATTATTTAAAAATTTTACTTCTAAGGGAATTTTTGTAATTGGAGTAGACAATTTTTGATATTTTTTGGTTCCTTAAATTTTATTACCAGATAAGTTTAGCAAATCATCATTGGTAGCATGCGATGGTGGAGAATTTATGAGATATTAGATTCTGATTTTTAAGTCAGTATGTGTCACTTGTACACCAGTTCATAATTTCTGTTGAAACCAATTTTAGACCTGACTGCATCATCCAAGTTTCTAGGGCTGATCATCACATCTATGTATATGACATTGGCACCAGTCATAATGTTTCCTCCCATTCATTGTCTGGGCTGTATTTTCAGTGGCAAAAGTTGAAAAAATATGTGTGCACCAGTGGTAGGACAATTTTCACGGGTGTTTGGGTTTATTGCCATAGTATTATCATTTTATTTAAAGACAACAAACTCTTTGGTGTAAATACAGTGGTTATTATTATTGGTTTTGCCATAAGTGAGCACAGAAATTTTTTATTACTTAATCTGGGATGGGTGATACTGTGGATATTAAAATCTGAATCTAACCCTTTAAAATTCTGAGAGATTGAGAAAAGTAAAATAGCTCCTTGGAAGAGATAACTTGAGGCTCTCAAAACAGATAAGCAGACATAGTTTTGTATCAAAAGTTCATAATCACAAATCGTTATGTTGAGTAATTTAAGATTAGGACATTTCAGTAGATAAAACTGGATTCAAATTTCTGCTCAGTAATATGCTTGTTTTCAAGTTATTTATCCTGTAAATGTCTCATTTAATGCTCTTAAAATGTGTAGTACAGTGCCCAGGCATGTGAAAAGCACCAAGTAGTCAATGACTGCTGGGATAACAAAGCCAGGAGTCATAGTAACACTACAAGAATGTGGTTAATGGTGTTGCTGCGGATATTTGTGCTGCTTTTGACGTTATCTTGGAGGCTCGTAGCTCATTTAGGTGTGATTTCAGATAAAGGATCTATGCAGGAAATGGCGATTTTGTAATAATGACTGTAATATTTATGTAATAATTACATATTGCTAGAATTATTTGAGAAGAAGGACTAGAAGATCCATAAAGTAAACTCAAGGAAATCCAAAGGTTATACAAAAAGAGGCAGAAAGAGAGGTCAGCGACATATTATGCAAAGGTAAGGTAGAAGAGAAAGTCGCAGAAGGGTTAAATATATAGGAAAAGAGAAATAAGAAGTCAAAAATCATAGAAACACAAACGAAAAGTGTTTTACACAGAATCTTTAAGAATAAGCAAACAAATAATATAATTAATCACTATCTATTCCATCATATTCCATTCTACATTTTCAGAGTGTCTGGGGACCTCGGCATTGTAAGTGGGATATTTGACCTGGCTAATAACAATCACAAACAGGCAATTAATCCTTAATATATTGGAAAGTAGCAGCTTCCCAATAGGTAGATATTTCTCAAGATGGATGGTAAAATAGTTAATCTTCATTATAAGTCAGCAGTGTGTTAGAATTATTTATCTTGGAAAATACTGTTTCAACTCCTGCTGCTTTCCTCCTTATATCAAGTAAACGCCATGCCTTGTGCCTACGTGAGTTTTATTTTTTGCTGGTTCAAGAAGTGACCAGATTCATAAGGTGAGTAGGGGTTCTACTTCCAAGAAGAGGGCATTTCCTAACAAAGCTCTGGGAGCGGTTTCTTCCTGCTCTTCTGAGGAAAAAATAACTGCAAGGCACCCCCTGCCGTCATCTCTTACTCAGAAGGAACTCTTTTGCTTGCTCTCAGGGATATTACAGTCAGTATCCCTAATTATAAAGCCTTGCAAATTGCTTTGAAAGGAAAAAAGAAAATAAAACCTCCTTGCAATAAAGACAAAAAGGAAAGCAAGTCAACAATCACTTCCTATGGTAAGGAGTCATAAAACGGAACTGGACTGACACACAATGCTTCCAGATTTCAGTTCTCAGAGTATGAAAACAGATGTCTAACAGAGAGTGTATTTAGATTTTTTCTTGCATTCCTCCCACCCTCCAAAGATATGACATTGGAAAGAAAAGTGAAACTAGTATTACTGGATTTTAATAAAATAAAGAATATTCAGAATGGGATGCTAGATGCCTTCATTAGTTAAAAGGCATCTTGTAACTTGATTTATCTCTGGCCTTAAGTTTGACCCCTCTAAAAAAATGTACTTGTTCACAAGTTTATATTATAATTTCTCATTTTGTGATTCTTTCATAAATTTAAGATATAAAATAACTTCAATAAAGTGTCCTACAATTTTGATTTGGTAATGTGACCAAGTGGTCACATGATAGTGTCAGAGCAATTTGAATTCATCTTTCAAGGCTACATGAATAGGGAGGGAGGACTGTCGGGCTCAAGCTCTACCTTGTGACTGTGTCTCACTTTCCTTATTTGTGCAAGGGAAGTGATGAGAAACGTTCCTTCCTCATAAACTTATGATATTTAAATGAACTACTATTTGTTAAACACCAGGACTGTGAGTGACCTATGAGTTAGATAAAAATAAGCCTTAAACTCCAGAAGCTCATGAAAATACCATGATGACAAATTAGAACTTATTTTCCAAGAACACCAGGAATAGTTTACATAAAATGAAGTTAGGCATATATATTTATCTGTGTTTGTAGTCCCCACGTGCTCCACTCTTTGCCACATTTGCCCTTGTGTTAAAATAAATGCACACCATTCCACCATCTGGAATGACAGAATTTATCTGAAATGTACTTATTGATCTCTTCTTTGCTTATTAAGGATAAAACAAATGCCTTTCCCTCTTTTATGTCATAGAGCACAGGTTGATCAGTCCTTGCCATTCAGCACATTCTACCACCCTTTCTCTGCTTATTCCTCATGCTTAACGTTTTCTTTGTTTTAAGAATTAGTGTCAGTAAAAACGTGGGACATATGGATATGCTTGCATGTATGTTTTTCATACAGTCTCCAAAAACCTCTTTTGAAATGTCCCTTCTCCAAAGTCCTATCTCTCAGGGCTGGAGGATATAGGTCAGCAGTACAGTGTCTGCCTGACAAGTGTGAGGTCTTGCATTCCATCCTCCATACTAAAACGAAATTAAACTCCTATCTCTCAGGGTAACTTTCACTGAGGTGCATGGATAAAATAAGGCTGACTGTTGACTCCTATTTCTTTTTTGATAAGCTTATAAGGATAAATGTTAAAAGTTAGTCTAATTTATGCTCATTCAAAATTCATTCATTAAATATTCACTGAGATATAGGTTATGTGTTGGGGCAAAAATAAATACATATATATAGTCTTTTACCTTATTTTCATATAAATTATTAGGATGACATTTTCTCTACATAATTTTGTATCTTTTTATTAGGTTAATTAGTATACTTTATATATGCACAATTATCATATTCATCATAGGGAGTTTTCACTTGTAAATGATATATTTCAATTTTGCTGTTTTTCAAAATCAATCACTACAAGACTTGTAATGATTTTAAAATGTTTTCCAAAATATTGTACAATGGTTGTCCAAAGGTAACTCAAAGTACATGGGAATATTGGGAAAAGAGAAGTTTCACAACAGAGAAAAACAAATAAAAGTTTATACAAGGAACATCACATGGATTCTTACATTAATTTATTACCATCATTACTTGAGATGTTTGCTTCTAAAATCCCATATTGTGGTGGAGCATGCATAGAAGATTTGCTGGTGTTTGCTTTCACAGAACTAGACTCAAACCACCACCAACCAGTAACCGTATGAGTGCGAGATCCTTCAGTAGACCCAAAATGCATCCTTTCTGACACCCCAGATGATGGCACGTGTCACTACAAGGAGCCATCCCTGAAGAGTTTGGGCCTAACTGCAGATCACTGGGATAAACAAGAGATTGAGATTATTGTTATTTTAAGCCACAATATGGTAATTCTGCTGTGCTCTGGACCTTTATTCTACCAGAAGCCCACATTTTGAAAACTTGCTTGTGGTGTTACTGGATGTGAAGAGCCTTCCTCTGCCATAAGTTCTCACCATGATAGGCTGCTTCCCCACTGAACCAAAAGCAACAAGACCAACTGACCATCGGCTAAAAACTACAAATTTGTGATTCAAACTAAGTCCTTCCTTTGTTTTAAATTGATTATCTAAATGTCATTCAAACAACTTTGTTATAAGATAGACAACTGGAAATCTAGTAAATAGTTGTTATATGAACATTTAGATTAGTGAATCTTTATGAAATAATGGTAGTAAAAATCTAGAAAGATGGCATAGTTTTAATTTCACATAGTTTAGAATGCTCCTGTTCCTAATGTGATCAAGGCTCTGTAATTTCTCCTTTTACTCTTTGGCAAAGATTTTCATTCTGTCACACCAGGACAAGAGGGCTGTCCTGATGCAAGGAACACTGAATGAATTATACTGTGTGCTTCTGATTTTAATATGTTCAACCTCAATTTCCAGCTTTATAAAGTGGTATGAAGCTAGTCTACACTCAAGTTAGATTGTTGGTAAGCATTTTTATGGTTTAAGGTTTTTTGGGGTGAAGGAGGTTGGTGTTTAGATGCCAGAGACTAAACCTAGAATACTGCACATAATAAGCACATGTTCCACATCTGAAATGTATCCCCAACTCCACTAATATGTTTTTGAGAGTTGGTATGAAAGTGCATTTAAAAATAAAAAGTGCTACACAATTTTAAGATACTAATGATATTTTTTAAAAATACACATATTATAGTGGCAGGTTAGATTAACCAAGAGCAGAGAGAACAATGGTTACAGCAGCAAACAAGCCCAGTCTGGGAACCAGTGCTATGCAAGGGTCGCTGGCAGGCTGGGAACAATTAGACTCAAGCCTCTCTATATTAGTCAGTGCCATTTGTGGACTGGAGTTAGAGAGAGCAGTGGCCACAATGGAAAACAAGCCCAGTCTGGGAACCAGCAGGCCTCTGGCAGACTGGGAACAGTTAGACTCAAGCCCCTTCCAGCACACAGGCTGGCAAAGAAGAAGTACCACTCCCCCATACCCCAGTAAGAGACTGGCTTGTCCAGAGAAACACAGGCTGTGACAATAACTCTCAAGGTGAAGTGCAATTGGATACCTGTGGTGCTTTGGTGTTTCACTAACGTTGCAAGTCTACGGTCAGTGGTCTGATCATAGGTTCAGTGGATAACACTGAGCAGTTTGTCATCTGAGGGTGTCTCCTTCTGAGAGTTGCAGCCATTGTTGATTCCCTATGGTCTTGTTTTGAGGTCCTATACCATTTCCATTGTTTTGTTGGGTTGAGTTTTATTCTCTTTTGTTTTGTTTGATTATGTTAAATCTGATGGCAGGATAAGCTATTTCAAGGACAGCAAGATATATTATGGTAGAAATTTTGAATTTACTATTGGCTTGTTTTGAAGTCCTTTATCACATTCATTATTTTGTTTTTATTGTTTCTATCCTATTCTGTTCTGTTTGGTTTTTACTATGTCTGAAGTTATCAGCAACTATTTTGAAGACTTCAAAAGGAATTATGGTTAAGTACTGTTGATTTCATAATGTTTTGAAGTCCTGTATCTCATACACTGGTTTGTTTGATTGGTTTTATTCTGTTATACTCTTTAAAATCAAATAAGAAAACATTCACCAAGGGCATATTTTAGGGCCAGTGGTTATACAATTTATCAAATAAAGGTTCTAAAATTACCACTGTGTTTTAACTTCTACAACCTAATAAAATACATGCTACAGGTGCAAGTCATCCAATAAAAATAAAGTTTAGCCCCTATTTATATGCTTGCACATTTAACTCATGCGTTTTAAAATAGCTTTATATTTTGATTTAGAAACAGGTGTTTGAAATATATTTGGAAATAAGTTGAACAATGCTTATTCATGAGTAGATTAGCACCTTGTGACAGCTGAAGTTAATATTGACCAAACTGAATTTGCATGCCAGGCCCAAGTATTTGAAATACACAGTGATTCTAAAGGTGTCAGTAATTTAGTTATTATCATTAGCACAAGACTCTCTGGGACATTTTAATTGCAGATCATAATGACAGAACATTTATAACACTGTTCATTAATACATTATTTAATGCAAACCTATGAAAAATTTAATTGCTGTTAAATGAAGTGTACCAGATAACATTCCAAGAGATTCAATTTGCAATAAAAATAGGGTTGCTTAATGTTTGATGTTATGGAGTAGTCTGGAAAAGTATTGCATATAGGAGGGTGCTTTCTTTTAATATGAAAATAATTATAGCACCAGAAGTTTGAGCCATTCATAATCATAAAAATTTGACTAACAGATATGGTATGGCATAGTTTTACAAATATAGTTTCTGGAGGACAATTCTTCCACCATCAATTAGATATATGTCATTTGGCAAGGTATTTAACCTGCCTAAACCCGAGTTTCCTCATCTATAAAATTGAGTAATTATATACTACCTACCTATGGCAGAGAATGCAAATTTTCCAGATAGAATTATTTCCCTCCATAGTAATCTCTAGTGGCTGCATGAACCTGGAATAGTGAACAACTGCCAAATCTCAGGGCAATAAAACAATGGAGATTCACTTCTCGATAATGCTTGATATCTACTAGAAAATAGCTGGTGCTCTATTTCGGCCAGTATCACACTCATTCTGCAACGGAGACTGACAAGGAACTGTCATATGCAATATTATTACATGTTATGATAGAGAAAAAACAAAGTGTGGCACAGCACTTATTTATTGACTATTCCATCTATAGAATGACCTATAGATATTAATTAAGTAATTTTAGCACCTAGAGACTTGAGTCACTCACAATCATAAAAAAAATTTACTAACATATGTGGTGTGGCATAGTTTTACAAATAGCGTTTCTTGAGGACAATTCTTCTACCATTAATTAGCTATATGCTATTGGGCATAACAAGTCATAAACTCATTATTGTGTGTCACAAAACTGCATTCATGATTAAGAGTTTTAGAACACTCCTCTTGACTCTAAAAACCCTCATAGCTTCAGTATTAAAATTTTCTAATGTGATGGAGATATGTCCACTTAAAATCAAGGGTTCTCTTGTTTAGAAAGTTAGCTTAGTATTTCATATGTGTAATTGGTGAGAAGATCCACTAGTCTTTTATTTTTTAACAACCCACTGTAATCTTTCATTCTCATGAAATCACCTATTGATAGTCTCCCTGGTTCCTTTTGATATAACTCTAGCTTTCTTCAAGTTGGGCCAAACAGATGCTAATCTTCTCAAAGAAAGTTTAACGAACTACCTCAGTGTGACTATTAATCATATGTCACACTGAGTAGACTGAGAAATGTCAAGCAAGTTAACACAGTCCTGAGTGTGCCTGTGGATGATTGATACGTAGACCAGAAAATTAATGGGCAAGACCTACCCAAAAAGTAGGTGGCACCAACCAGTATGCTTGTAGCCAGATGCGAGCAAAAGGGAAAGAAAGAAATGTTCCCATTTTGGAAGAACTTTAGTCTTCACCCTTGTTTTTGGACATGAGATTCTCCTCAGAACTTCACAGTGAATGTCTAAGTCTTTAAACTTTGACTGGTGCTGGATCCTTGATTCTTTTCATTTTACACTGTTCACCTTCTTGAGCTGAGTAGCAAATAGATCTTTAAACTGTCCGGTGAGAAGACGGTCATTTGGAGAGTCTCCTGCCTCTGATATTTTAATCCTACTTGGTAAATCCCTTTGCACATTTTTACACATGTTCCGTTGATTTTGTTCTGCTAGAAAACCTTAAGTAATACACTAGGTTATGCAGTTAAACCTTCTTTTCTTAGAATTTATGAGTATGTGAAGTTCAACATCAATAAAAAATAAAATTTTTAAATATATGGCATTCAGCAATACAGTGGACTAGTGAATACTGGAGATCATTCCTATAAAAGTCAACAACTTCTAGATAAATATTAAAATACATTATAATCATAAATGAGATTGCAGTAAAAAATAAAATGAAAGAAATGAAGAGGTCCATGACAGCCAAATCACTAAACATTAGGATTACTGTTTTATTATATCTGTGAGAGGATGGGGATGGGCTGCTGGATCAGTAATGACTATAATGTGGCCTCACTTCTCTGGAATAACACTGAAGAAACTGAGTCCACCGGCTTTGATTAGGGATTGAAGTACATAGTATTTGGACACAGTGTATCCCACTTTCCCTGGCCAGCAAAGTAGCCTGACTTTGTTTGTGGCTTTGTTGTGGGAGTAAAGATCTGGACTTCAGTGAGAAGTAGTAGCTCAAGACCTAAAATCAGCAGACACTAACAAAAAGAAGCCTACAAATTAGGAAAAATAATTCAGTTCAAAATTGCAACCCAAAGGAATAAAACACGTAGGAATTAATTGAACAAAAGAAGTTTTAGGCTTGTCTGTAAAAAACTATAAAACATTTTTTTAAAAATTAAAGAAAATTAAAATAAAGAAAAAATGCCTATGATCATACATCCAAAAACTTAGTAGAGTTAGACAATAAAACTACCCAAAACTTTGAACAGATTTTACTTATCTCTCTCAGAGCCACTGAGCTTCAAAAGAGGAGGGAGACAGAGAAAGAACAACAGAGAGCAGAAGTAGGAGAACTTAAAAGAGGAAGTAAGCAATAAAGAACTTCAAATTATAGGAGATCAATATTGTAAATAGCTTATTACAAATAAAGAACTAGTAAAGAAACATTTTTTACCAATAAATGAGAAGATCCATACTTCTAAGAAATATTATTAAGATCAACATTTAACAAAATGTCTGGATAAGGATACATAATATACATTTACCATAAGTATAAAATCATAACTATAGATTATAGAGACTATAAAAATGAGCCACAGGCAGAAAAATAATTTCACTAAGAAATAGGAGACACAAATTCAGAAAAGAATGTGAAACAAGACTGTCGATCAGCTGAATAAATTTAAAAATTCTACTAACCTCTACTTTTTTTCACCTCCTTCGCTATCTTCACACTGTTTGCTTGCCTTGTTTGCTTTTGTCTGACCTCATAATTGATATTGTCTACCAGTTCCTGAACTCCTAAAATTATTAAAATATAACACCCAAAGATATTCTCTTTTTAATCAGAAATGAGATCATACATAATTCCTCTGTTTATTGTTCTGATTTGGATCCCCATCCTGCTCTGCTGAAAAACACATCCTTAATGATGGGCAGGAACCAAAATATATCTCTTTGGCTTTTTCTTACTTTTTCCCAGCAATCCTTGTTTCACTCAAGTCACACAGGCACTCTCATTGCCTCTAAAGCAAACAAGCACACAGGAAGCCTTTCATTTTAGCCAATTCATTTTTCTCTTTAACTAGCATGGCTGTTCTTGGATAGCAAAGTGGTGTACTTCCCTATCCCTGTAAGTCAGCAAGTCTTGGCTTGCATGTCAGTTTCTGAGTGAAAACTTCTGGCATCACATATTTTAAAAGTGCAATCTCACCATCATGCTGGCATTTCCTATTTCTTTGTCTTCCCTCATTTTTTCTCTTAACACTTATGAACTTCTAACAAACAAAACTTCTGTTGATATTGCTCACCACATGTTTTGACACAAAATATATACGTTCCATGTGAAACCAATTTTTAAAATTCTTTTATTAATTGCTTCTAAAAATTATTGAAGAGTTACTGATTTGTAGAATGGATGCAGTAATTGCTGAATTAACCTGAATTGCCAGGAATAATAAAATAAGGGAAAATAAATCGATTTTATCGATCATTGTTGTATTATTTTAAAGTGCAATTTTGCCAAATCTGTTACAGTAAAAGTGGGTGTACTTGGTGATTTTGTAATTCTTTTCTAAAAGAAAAACTATGTATATAAGGATAGTCATATCACCACTGTTAGCAAGAAACTAGTGAAAAATATAACTTTTATTTAAGGTATATAAATATATTAAACACTGTGTGAATATTAAAATGATGAAATTAGGCCAGTGCAACTAACTCTATGCCTAAATACTTCAAAATAATATTAAATAGAGAAAACTATTTGGAAAAACATTTCCATGAATCTTAAAACACTGTCTAAAAATACATGTCCTTTATGAATGATTTTTGGCAACAATACATAATAAAAGTAAAATAAAAATGCAAGAATAGGTATGCCACAGAACAATTTCAGCAATGACTATTCCCTTCAAAATACAATAGAGGGAATCTTTAGTTGAATGCAATTTAATAAAATATATTTTAAATGAAATGTGAAATCTTTAATATTTATCAAATTGAGTGAGTATGCGGATGTCTATTTTGTTGTTTCATATGGGATTGGAACAGTCTGTTGAAACCATATAAAATATAGCATTATTAAGAAGATGGAGAAGTCCCAGAAGCTGCAAATCAGCTAGATTTTTTGTTGTTTTCTGTTCTTTTTCTCCAGATCGTAAGTGTCCCTTTCTTGTCAATCTTCTTGACATCACTTCTGCATTTTTCTTATTGAGTTATTTTATGCATTTTTGGTATTTTTCAAGATTGTAGAGTGCAACAAGATTTTGGTTTTGATCATCATAATAAAGAAAATAGATAAAAACTACAAGTTTACTAACTTAATCAAAAAGTATTTGAAGATTTTTCATAAAACCAAGGAAATTCAGTCAAGCACTTAAGAACTGACATCTGTGCAAATATTTTTGCTGGATGATACTGGAAAATTGATTTTCTGGCTCTCAAATATCAGAGTTTTCATACATAAAATATGCTGTTAGATCATGTCAGATTCATGTGGTTAAAATGTTGCATCTGCCAACATATTTAAAGAAACTTATATTTAGAAGGCAATCAATATTTATTTCTCACTACAAGGGAAAATACACAAATGGAAATTCATTTCTTTTGCTATATGAGTTTTGACATGACTGAAAAGATCAAGCATTCATCTCCACATTCCACTGGACAGATGTCTGACTATGATTTGTTTTCCTCACAGATGTGGTTATTACAGAAGCCGTTAGTTTTGTTAACGTTTCCTATCTACCTCTTTTGGAGTCTGCAGGAAGCCTCTTTCATCTCCATGAAATGCTCTTTGGCATGTGTAAGAAAGCTGCAAGAGAAAAATGTAAAGGCAGTCAAGGTGTGCCTGGCTTGCCCCCAGTAATGGAAGACACAGGTAACAAACTCAACAGTTCTTGGGGGGTGTTGATGGTGGCCAATGAGTACAGAATTACTCTTCTTAAAACTATCAAGGATCCTCAGTAATACGAGAAATGTTTCAGGCAGGCCTTGTAGTTTTTATCCTTCACACAGTTAACATGATTAAAGGAAACAGCATAATAAGGGAAATACTAGAAGTAGGATAAATGAAACATATCTTACAGATGTTTCCTTCAAAACCAGCTGTACAACTCAATTTATCAAAGACTCGGTAATCAGTGGGAAAACATTAAATGTTCAAACATATGTATAATTAAGAGTCCACAAAGAGTGAAAAAAGTTGGGAAGCAGAAATATTTGAGGAAATAAAGCTGAAAGATTAATGAAACCTACATATATACAGCCTTGTTAAACATAAGAAGGATAAAAACAAAGAAATAAAACAAAATATTTATAATTGAATTGGTGAAAAATCAGTGTAAAGAGATCTTAATGCACAAATCAAGGGAAAGAAATCAGAAACAGAAAGGCAAAGATAATTATCATAGATTTATTATCAGAAAAGATTCAATCAACAAAATAATGAATTTGTGTCTTCAAAATGTGTTTAAAACAATTTAATATGCTTTGAAAGAGAAGATGAAACAAAAACTGAGAAATCCTAGAGCTGAGGGAGTCAAGAAATAGCAAAACTACTCAGTCAGAGGCACTAAACAAAGTGTTCACTTCCAAGAAAATAGAGAAGAAAAATGAGTGAATTTATAAAAGAGTAACTGGAATGATAAGGATATGGGTAAATAAAAAAGAGAATATATTACATAAAATGATTCAATATATGAATTTGTAAACTTTTTAACAGAAATTTTTGAAAATAGAGTTTTGTAAAATTTTAATAGATATACGTATTCAAAAGAACAGAGAAAATAAGAAATGGAAGTAGACTGACTTAATTTTCTGTGCTAAACACAAAGGTGGACAGCATCATTTGAAAGCACATTGTGGGCATTTACAGTCATAAGTGAGACACTAAAAATAATCCAAAAGAAGACATAGAGAGAAAAAAGGACACAGAAGATGACAAATACAGAAAGGTAAACGAAGACATAGCAGGTTTTAACTTAACTGTATGAATCATAACATAAAAAATAAATGGTTTGAATATTCTAATTAAGCAACATAATTATCATCCTTAGTAAAAAAACAGAAACACTTATCTTTATATTGCTTATAAAGCACCCACTTTAAATATAAGAAAATCATTGTCAATTTAAAAATACAAGGTTTAGGAAATTTATAAAAATGAAATAGCAATAAAAATAAAACTGTGGAAAAGAACAAGAAGTCATAAAGAGGCAAGTCCTCCCTATGAATCAGTGCCATGTGTGGGCTGCTGGGGAGCCAGTCAGATGCCAGCCTTTTTCCATGAGTCAGCACCATTTGCAAACTGTGGGGGAAGAGAACAAGAAGCCACGAAGAAGCAAGGCTTCCCAGTGAATCAGTGTCACACGTGGGCCAGTGGGGGAACAGCCAGATGCCAGTCGCATCTGAAACATGGACTGGGAAATAAGCGGAGACAATCCCCACCACTACCATAAAAAACTGGCTGATACGGAGAAATGCAGGCTGTGATGATAGCTATTGAGGTAAAATACAATTCGATGCTTGTAGTGTTTAGTGTTTCACTGACTTTGCAGGTCTAATGCTGGTAGTCTGATCATCTATTCAGAGGATAACAATACACAATGTAGCATCTGTGGGGGAATCTCCTTCTGAAGGTGGTAGCCATTGTTAATTCCTTATTATCTTGTTTTGAAATCCTGTATCATTTTCACTGTTTTTTGGGTTGGATTTTATTGTGTTTGTTGTGTTTGATTTTATTTTATCCAATGGCATGGGCAGCTTTTTCAAAGTTGACAAGATATATTATCAGAGCCATTTAGGATTTACTTTTATCTTGAATTCCTTTATTGTATTCTTAGTCTTTATTGTTTGTATTCCATACTGTTTTGTTTGATTTTTGCTGTGTCTGATGGTATCTGAAGCTATTTTGAAGAAAACAAGAGGCATTATGCTAACCATTAGTGATTTTCTATTGATTTGAAGTCATGTGTCACTTACACTGTTTTGTTTAGATTGGCTTTATTCTATTTCATTTTGCTTGGTTTTATTGTGTTTAAAATAAAAATAAGTAAGTAAGTAAGTAAGTAAGTAAAACTGTGTTGGCAAAACTCACATCATTTTAAAAAGAAGAATTAAAATAAGAAGTATTGACATGATTGAAGAGAGAGGAAAACGTGATAATTATAAAATTTCATGATTATTTCATAAAAATAATTCACCAAAAAGACATACCAGTGCAAATCATCTATTATGTACCAACAAATGAAACTAAATTATATATACGGCAGAGTGGCCCAGGGCCACACACACCCTAGCTGTGATTGGGACTTTCCCACAGGTACCCAGCATGGATGGGGAAAAGCAGACAGCCCAGCCCCTGCATGCATGCAGGGCACCATCAGGACTCTAACGTGGGTAGCCAGTGCAAGCCAGGAGAACCAGTCAGTCATACGTTAGAGAAGTCATGTGTCTGGAAAAGCCCAACCCCCAGCACACTGCCTCCTATGGAACCTGGGTTAGAAGAAACCCCAGCCACTGACCTATCCTACTAAATAGTAAGAGAGTAGACAACATGGGCAGCACATGGGACCCCATAACTTTCTCCTCTGGAGGAACCCAGGAAAATTTCAAGACAAAGGAGCAAAAGACAATCTCTGGCCTCCTTCCCAAACTGGAAAAGTCCAAGAGATTTAGACATGGAAGAAATTAGAAGTCGCATACCTGAAATTTCTGGAATGATGGAACTGAAGTAAAGAAACTAGGAGACTGTAAAAGCAAACATATCAGAAATATCATTTCAGGTAAAAGAAATGACAAACATAATAAAAGGGTTGCTGAGCATATCTAAAGAAAACATAGATAAAACAAAGAAGAGCATAGGATAATGAAGGAATCCTTGAATGAACAATATAGAGAAGAATTGGCATGCATGAAACAGACTCAAAGAGTTATCCAGGAAATTAAAAACTCCCTTGAAAGCTGGCAAAACCACTTGAAAGAAACTTGAAAGAGACTTTCAGACCTTGAAGACAGGATGCAAGCTACTGATTATGAAAAGAAAAATCTCTTAAAAATAACAAGGAACCAGGAAATAACAGTTCAATGGCTGCAAGACAACAGAAAGAAAAATAATTTAAGAATGATAGATGTCAGTGAAAAGGAAGGAGTCCAAACAAATGACATAAAGAGACTATTTACAGAAGTAATAGCAGAGAACTTACCAAGCATGAGGAAAGGACCTGACATACAGATAAGTGAGGCATGTAGCACTCCAACTACCCATAACCAAAATAAGTCTATATTCAAACATATAATAACCATGCTCCCAGCAATTCAACACAAGAACAGAATATTAAAAGCTGTTAGAAAAAAGAAACAGATCACCTATAAAGGTAAAAACATCAGAATCATGACTTCTCACCATAAATCATCAAGTAAAAAAGAGCTTGAAGTATTTGAAATCCTGAAGGAAAACAAATTCCAACTCAATTAATATAACCTGCAAATCTATCTCTCAAAATTAATGGAGAAATAAGATACTTCTATGACAAAGAACTACTGAAGGAATTCATGACCACGAAACCAACCCTACAAAGAATACTGAAGTATACTATAGAGAAAGATTAAAATGACTATGGTCTTACGAACAGCAGCAGAGTGGAATCACTGAGTGAGTCAGACAACTGAATGGAGGGGATAATTAGGGAGCCAACAATAGGAAAAAAAGCATGGCAGAGGCAAACCAGTGCATGTTGGCCATAACTATTAATGGAGATGGCCTCAATTCACCAATAAAAAGAAATACAGGCAAAGTAGATCAAGAAACAAGATCCATCAATATGCAATATATGAGAAAAGCATTAACTCAAAAGTAAATTCATAGACTGAAAGTCAAAGACTAGAAAACAGCACTCTATGTGACAGTGAACCAGAAATAAAAGCAGGGGTAACTTATCCATCAACTACGGAATGGTTAAGAAAGATACAGCATCTTTATACAATGGAAAGATACTCAGCTATAAAGAAGGATAATCACAAGGCTCTTGAAGGTAAGTGGATGCAACTTGTGATCACGATCTTGGGTGAAATGCTTTGGACTCACGTAGGTGAATATCATGTTATCTCCCTAGTATAAAAACTGAAGGAATTAGAAGAATCCAAAACATACAATAGATACTGTGAAAGTGAGTAAATGGCTAAAAGGGAAGTTGGTAGCCATTAATTTCCTATTTTGTCTTAAAGTCCTGTATCATTTTCATTGTTTTCTTTTGATTGGTTTTATTCTGTTTGGTTTGGTTTGATTTTATTATATCTGATGGCATGGGTAGCTATTTTGAAGGTAACAAAATATATTATGACAACCATTATTAATTTTCTATTATCTTGTTTTGGAGTCTTGTATCACTTTCACTGTTTTGTTTTGATTGGTTTTATTCTGCTCTATTTTGTTTTATTTTATTAGGTCTGATGTTCTGGGCAGTTATTTTGAAGATAACAAGAGGCATTATGGTAGCCATTGATTCCTTTTTATCTTGTTTTGAAATCCTGTATCACTTTCACTATTTTGTTTTGATTGATTTTCTTCTTTTTTTGTTTGATTTTAATATGTTTGATCATAGGGACAGCTATTTTAAAGAAAACAAGAGGTATTGTGGCAGTCATTGTTGATTTCTATTATCTTGTTCTGAAGTCCTATATTGCTTTCATTGTTTTGTTTTTATTGACTTTATTCTGTTATATTTTTCTTGGTTTTATTCTCTTAAAAAAAATATATATAAGCAAAACTCACAAATCTAAAAATGAAACACAAATGTATAAATATATGTGGAGATTTCTATAATATTTTGGCAATATTTATTAGAATACATATGTAAAATAATTAATAATAGAATTTGAGAAATGCTATCAATTATGTTGAACTGAAATGTTTAGACCATTTCATCAAAGTATAATACTCATCAAGGTGCATCAATCAAGACACACCATATTACAGGTCGTACAAAGGTCTTAATGTGCTTTGCATCACAGCACACTATCTTCAACAATGGACTACATGTATGAGAGTGGTTGCATGAGATTCCCATATACCTGAAAATTATCACCATATGGTGACATTTCAATCATCACAAAATCATGGCACAATTGATTCTATGTGTTTATAGTAATGGTTTGTAGATAAACTCACTGCATTGCAAGGCGTATAAAAATATAACACATCTTATATGCAGTACATAGTACTTTATATACTGATATATAGTATATACTATTTGTAATGCTAATGAATTGTCATATCACAGTTTGATGTATTTACTATATTATGGATTTCATCACTTTTTTAGATTGCATATTTTCTACTTTATTTAAAATTGCTCTGAGATATTGTATCCCTAAAATGTCCAGGGGTTCTTGAACTGATAATCTCCCACCTCAGCTTCCCAGTTATCTTAGGTTACAGGAATGCAACACGAAACCCAGCTCTTTCTCCTTATTAAAACCAAAACAAAAACACCAAGAAACGAAACAAGAAGCCCACTTACATGTGAGAGTAGGATGCCAGTTAACATCTGCAGCTGCTGTACTTCCTGCTTCCCTCAACGCGCGATTATGTCTGGAGGTCTGTCCACTGTAAGTTTCCGTGAGTTCACTCTGTGATATTCGCACAAAGAAAAAATTTCCTAAAATACATTTCTCAGTACATTTTCCCATTGTTAAGCAACACATGACTTTATTTACAAAAAGTAGAATCATACATATTGTGTAACAAAGTATGTTCTTTGATTAAAATATAATTAAAATAGAATACATAATTGAAAATATATTTGGAAATTAACCAAGTGTTTAGAAAGGAAATATCACAACTCTAAATAACATGTGGGCAAAGTGGGAAAACACAGAGGAAATTATTAAACATTTAAAAGTAATAATGAAAAGAAAACATATCAAATAGTGGGATAAAATTATCACAATTCTTAGGAAAAATTTTATAGGTCTGAATGCCTGTATGAGCAAAGAAATGAGTCACAAATTCAATAACCTGAACTTTAATATTTAAGAAATTAACATAAAATTTAATTTAAAGCAAGCATTAGAAAAGCAATAATAATTTATGAAAATAATGAAATAGAAAATCAGAAAACAGTTGAAAAATTAAAGCAAAATATGCTTCTTTAGAAAGAGCAATAAAACTGGAATCCTTCTACCTGCACTGATTAGCATACTACAAAAGATTCATATCAATAACATTAGGAATTAAAAATAAATACTCATTACAGAATCTGCATATATTACAATGGTAGTAGTCTAATACAGCAATTCTATCCCTATGTTTGACAACTTAAAGAAATGTGCAAGTTCCTGAAAAGAGAAAATAAACAGTGCACAGGTTTTTCTCCCCACATTCTTATCCCACTTCTGTTCTAAAGTGTTTGACATTAGTGTTGTTCCTGTCTCTCTTAAGAGAACATCTGAGGACAAGAACAGATGCTGCCTTTTCTTGTCTGCAGTCCTCAGCACAGCCAAAATTGATCTTCTCTTAGATTCCAGCAGAAATACATTTTGTAAGAAGCTGTTATAGTTTTAGCTGCCTTGGAGAAACTTGAATATCTAAATTGTCCATATCATTTCTTTCTGCATATAATGAGATTCTTAAGTAGCCCAGCAGCCTCTAACCATGTTTCATTAGTCAAGACAACAAAGACATGAAGAATTCTAATGTCTTCCCTAGGGTCATATAGGTTATGGGAAAAAAACTCTGAGTTATAGAGTTGTCAGCCATCCAGTTCAATGGGATTTACCTTATTGCAATCAAGCTTCTATTCTCAGAAACAATGATAGCCTATTGTATGATGCTTTTAGTTTTTTTGTGGAATTTTTCATGCAATTTTTGCCTTACAACATGTAGCTAACTTTGTAAAGATCAATCCAATATTCACAAGCAATAGTATACTTCGTAGCATACACTTGGTAAATGAATATTCCCTGTTGGACTGATGGAGAAGATAATTAGAACAGAAGAGAGAAGAACATCAAATCTGTTGGCATAACTCTGGGAAATCACTGTCAGTTAAAGGCAAACACATCTCACATTTTTGTGTCAATAAAATAAGGAATTAGAGTATTACTAAATGTAGCTTGTGTTGACTAAATGCCAAAAACATGCTATGGATAAACTGCAATAGCCCAGTATGGTGAATGACAAAGAATCCAAACTTAAGTAAGGAAAGACTATTCAAAAAGACTGCTGCAATAGGAAAACACCTCTGAACTTATTATTCGACTTCTCAAAGTTTTGGAAAGGAAGTGACTTCCATCCATAGAGGAGCATAAGCAGGACTAGAAAAATCAATCTGGGGAAATTCGATGAGCAGGAGGTCCTTCTGGAGCAGTTAGTAGAAATACCTTTAAATTAGCCCATCTTCTGGACCTCCTGTTAAGGGAAGTTTTACTTTCTGAAGCCAGCTTATGTGTCCAGTAAACCAATGTCTATAAAGTCAAAATAATGTACACTTTCACAGAATGTTTTGTGAGGACAAGTAGTTCACTTGGTCATTCATGGAAGAAGAATGAGCATTTGCAGTCTCAGCTTCAGGCCTTGTCATAGATGATCAAGACACTAATTTCGAGTTTTATCTCAGCCATCTGTGGAAGGAAGATCTCTGTGGGAAGCAGTGTCCCACAGCAAAAAGGACAATTTCTTTACTGTAGCCGTTTTCCAGGAGCATAAGACTCACATAAATACAACATTGTCAGCAAGAGAGAGCTCGCCTTGGGTTGAATAGTTACGGATTGAGGGGAGAGTTAGGATAGCCCATCGTTGGTGACAAAGAGTAGCCTGCAGTCAGAGATGTGACAGTGTACTGGTCATACTTGGAGTCATAAGATCTATGGAAGACCAACGATCCTTCCAAAGCAAGGCAGAAAAAAAGCAAAAGTGAGTTTACACCCATGTCCAAATGAGGCTTCTGTCTGCTGTCCCTTCGTCCTTGTAAATTATTTTTGCAGACTAATTTTTTCCACTTTTTAACAAAACATATTCTGACTCTGTGAATTGTACATATTTTCTTATTAATTGGAATTCACTATGACTGTCACATTCCAAGAATTTCCCTTTTCTTTTATCACTCCAAGTCATATAACTGTATTTTCAAACCTTCCTGTTGTCCTAGGTTGTCTTAGTGGCCACACAGACATGGATTCACAGGATGATTTTTATGTACAGTATGCATTTTATTTCTCATTTTAGGATAGACATTTTGACTATGCTTTTAGAACTTTATCTTAAGAGCTTTCCAAGGAGATACTTATCTCTTTAGAAACTGTCATCACAACTGGAATTGAGAAAGTGGTTACTGTTCTACATTTGCCTTACAGGGACTTTCATTTTGAGAGCTAAATGACCTATACTTACTTTCTGTCCTTTCATGACAGGTGTAGGCCATAGTTTATCCTCAGTGATTTAGTGAAGCTATAAATGGTAATTATTTATCATCATGTTTTCCATTTATTATTTTGTAAAGTGGTTAAAATATTCAGGCTCTCAAGGATCCAGTTTTTTTCCTTTGTATGATCAGGACAATGCCACTGAAATGATCATATGGATATATACCAATATTCTTCAAATTCTAGCATGATTAGTAAGGCAGTAGGATGTCTCCTTGCCTCATTTCTGTGGGCATTTACATATCAGAATTTATTCATAAGTAGTTCAAATTATCAGAAAAAGTGCCATAATAGTAACAGCATGGCAAATATGGAAAATGACTTGTTTAACAATTAAAGGGTTGCAACATTTGTGAAACTATTATTTCCAGTGTAATTCTTGGCTAATCAGATAACCAGAAAAACTTATATGAAATAAAGTTTTCATTCCTTAAACAATTTTAACAGGATTAAATACATTGAAGTAAGTTTGATTTACTTGAAATGTGTTTACATGAGTATTATCAATATTACTTTTAAATCAAAGATTTAAAATTTTTATTATGCCCCCAAATCATGTGATTTTTAATATATAAATATCTTTTTCAAAGAGCTAGAAATTTATGTGATAAAATGTATGTTTCTATTCTCTGATGACTCTTTCAAGCAAAACTTTGATATTTTTTCCACTCAACTAATTGATTTGAAGCAATTAGCCATGGAAGTAATTTGCAACTAGTTAATTAGTTTACTAATGCAATTCCCCTGAGAGCCATTAGAATACAGGTTTACAGATATCAATGAATCAAAAAAAATACAAACAAAGCCAAGAAATTTATATTTTTAAAGTCAATGAAAATATAGAGAAGAACTAGAGTAAACAGATTCTGAGAACTGGCTCTTTTAAATAACTTGTTTATTTTAATTTTCTTATTATACAAACTTAGAAAAGGAAACATTGTAAGTAATTTATAAACACACATAAGCTAACTTATGATACTCACTACATTTTCATACATCATGTTCTAAAATTTTTATGTGCACACATCCCATACATACAACACACATGTGTGTATGTTTCCAAATTTTAAGGTTATTAAGTACAATACATAGATGTACATGAACTTGTGTTCAAATATAAGATAAATATATATTTGCAGTTTGCCTAAATTTGTACATAATTAAAAATTGAAAATCTACTTATACAATTTTCTGGGAACATAGAACATTTATTTCAGAGTATTAAATAATCTTTTCATAATAAGCAGGATTTGAACTGGTATTCCAATGGAGAAAGAGCATATCCTGAAGAAAATTAGAAAAACGGAAAATTATTTTCAAAGTTATATAAGCCATAGCAAACCATATATGCAGAAACCAGATTCTGTAGGGTCTTATAGCTCTGTAAGGTCTGTAGGGTCTTATAGGTGTGTGACCTCAAAGCAAAAGGAACCACCAAGATGTTTTCAGTAGGAGAGAGATGCTCAGTATTATATATTCCAATATAGAAAATACATTAGGAGTGAATAGTGTTGTAATAGCTAAGAAGAGTTAGCAAGAGCTTCATTCTGGTGCAGATGTAGGTGAGTGGATAGAAAGGGAAGACTGAGGAGACTGTGCATACAGTCATAGGTCTTGATCACAGATGGAGTGAGAAGTAAAGGAAAAAGAAAGTGTAGCAGGTGACCCAGAGTTCACCATAAATGAACTGGGTGATGTTTAGAGGTAAAATGAAACAGATGAGACTCAAGTCAGGACATAGTGGGTCATAAGAGCATCAGTCACTTTGGGATTTTTTGTCTGTGATGCTATTAAAACCTCTATTCAAAGCAGTCAAATACACAGTTGAATGTGAAACTAAAAAAATGTGGTTTTCAATTAAAATACAAATTTGGAGGGAAGTGCAATAAAGATAAGTCTTGAAAATGTTGACCTTTCTGCTATGTTATTGAAGAATAAAATGTCAAAAATCCTCGTAAAATAATGAATAAAGCCTTTGCCCAGGTGACTGTGGTAGGCCTGTGAACACGTTGCTGATCCTGCCCTTCATCCAAGTGTTCATGACGGGTTTGAGGCCATTTTGGTGACCCTGTCCTCCATCCAGGTGACCGTGGCAGGCCTGCTACCATGTCACTGATCTTTCCCTTCACCCAAGGGACTGAACTGGGTCTGGGACCCCACCAGTGACATCATCCTCCATCCAGGTGACTGCAGTAAGCCCTCAACTGCATTAGTGACTCATCCCTTTACCCAGGACTGGCAACTGGGTGAAAACCAGTCACACAGGAGGACCCTGACAATGATGCATATGAGGCATAGACATAAATAGTGAGATTCAAAAGAGCAAAATATGAATCAACAGGTGAAAATGACAAAACAAAAAAGGAAAATGCAATCTCAGACCACTAGCCCTCCCAGAGCCAGTAAAGGACACACAGACATAGAAGAACTTGGAAGACACAAATTTCAGAAAAGACAGCAAGAGATGTAAGGAAACAAATCCATGGGGCATAGAGGAAATCCAATTGTAAGTCTGTCAGGTAAAAAGAAATGGTATCCATAATGAAAGAATTACTCAATATACCTACAGAAGACATAAATATAGAACAAAGGGGCACAGGAAAATGATGGAAATGTTGAATGTGCAATATAGGAAAGAATTACAATGTGTGAGACAAGTTCAATCATATATCTAGGAAAGTAAAAATTCCACTGAAAACTGAAAAAATCACTTGAGCAAAACCTAAGAGACTTTCAAACATTAATGACAGGAGAGAGGTTAGTGACCATGAAAGGAAAGATCTCTTATAAATCTCAAAGAACCATGAAATAACAATTTAACACTCCAAGATGATACAAAGAAAAATAATACAAGACTTTTGGGTGTCAATAAAGAAGCAGGAGTCAGCACAAATGACATAAAAACATCTATTTGCAGAAGTAATAGCAGAAAATTTCCCAAGCATGGGAACAGAATATGACATAAGAGATAAATGAGGCATAAAGAACCCCAAATAGTCATAACTGAAATAAATCTACACCCAGATATATAATAATCAAGATCCCAAACATTCAACACAAAAATAGAATATTAAAAACTACTAGAGAAAATAAACAGATCATCCATAAAGAACAATCATTTAGAATCATGGCTGACTTCTCAACACAAACCCTCACATCAAGAAGAGCTTGGAGTGAAATGTTTCAAGCACTGAAAGAAAACAACTTCCAAACTACTTTGATGTACCCTGAAAAACTGTATTTTAAAATTAAAGAACAAATAAGATAGTTTCAAGACAAAGAACAACTGAAGAAATTCATGAGCACAAATCCAGCCCTACAGAGTATTGAAAGATATTGTAGATGGTGATAAAAATGCCCACAGTTCCAAGAACAAAATCAGAAACAAACCACCAAGCAGGGCAAACAATTAAACAGAAAAAAAATATAGGGAACCAATAACAGGAAAATAACATGATAAAGATAAGCCAATACATATCAATTACAAACGTCAACATAAGTGGCCTCAATTCACCAATCAAAAGAAATGGACTAATAGAATGGATTAAGAAACAAGAACCAATAATATGCTGCATACAAGAGACACATTTAAATCAAACACAAACCCAAGGACTCAAAGTCAAAGGATGGAAAACAATACCCTATGTAACAGGAATCAAGAAAAAAAGCAGGGGTACTGGTACCTGTTCTGTTTGCAGATACTGGGAACTTGAAACCAAAAATGATCAAACAAGATAAAGAAATTCACTGCATATTTGTTAGGGGAAAAATTCAAGAGGAAGAGATAACAGTCATAAATACATAAGTACCAAATATGGGAGTCCTCAACTATCTAAGACAAATATTGATAGACATGAAAATTCAAATAAGCAATAACACAATTGTACTGTGAACCTTACTATCCCACTGTCACAAGGAGATAGATAAACTAGACAGAAAATCAAAAAAGAAATAGTAGAACTGAATCAAATATATGAACAAATGGACTTAGTAGATGTTTAGAGTGTTCTAACCAACAACATCAGAATATAAATTCTTCTCAGGTGCACATGGGTCATTCTCTAAAATAGACCTTATTCTAGGCTATAGAATATATTTAAGTAAGTGCAAATTAATTGAAATTGACCCATATATTTTATCTGACTGCATTGCAATGGCAAAAATAAAAAATAAAAAAACTGCAAAAACTCCATAAACATATGGAAATTGAATAACATCCTCCTGAAAAACCAATGCATCACAGATAAAACTACAGAAGAAATTAAATAATATCTGCAATCAAGTGAAAATGCAAACACAACAATCCAGATTCTGTGGGATGCAATGAAAGTAGTCCTAAGAGGGAAATTTATCACACTGAATTCTCACATCAGGAAAACAGAGTGAACATAAATGAACAATCTAATGCTACACCTTAAATTTCTAGAAAAAGAAAAACAAGTAAAGCCCAAAGCCCATAGATGGGAGGAAATTAGAAACACTAGAGCAGAAATTAACTCAGTTGAGACTAACAAATCAATGCAAAGAATTAATGATTTGAAGAATTGATTCTTTGAAAAAATAAACAACATTGATAAACTCCTATTGAACCTTATCAAGAAAATGAAAGATAAACTTAAATTCATGAATTGAGGAATGAAAAGGGTGAAGTTATCACAGATCTTGTGGAAATTCAGGAGATCATCAATACCTACTTTGAAAATCTATACTTGCATAGATGGAAAATGCAGAAGAAATTGACAGATGCCTAGAAATACATGAACTACTAAAGCTGAATCAAGAAGATGTAAAACATCTGAATAACCCCATATCAGTTAATAAAATTTAAAACATAATTTAAAACTTATCAAGAAAAAAAAACTGAGGTCCTGAAGGATTAACAGCTGATTTTTTTTTTTTTATTTTATTTTTTTTGCGGTACCGGGGATTGAACTCACAGCTTTGCGCCTGCCAGGGCAGGTGCTTAAGCCACTGAGCCAAACTCCCAGCCCTGGTTTTTTGAGGCAGGGTCGCACTATGTAACTCAGGTCGGCCTTGCGCCGCGTTGTAGCCCAAGCCGGCCTCGAACTCACAATTCTCCGCCTACCTCAGCCTCCCGAGTGCTGGGATTAAAGGCGTGTGCGACCACGCCCGGCTTTTTTTTCTTTTTTTGTTACTGGGGATAGAACTCACAAGCTTATGCCTGCCAGACAGGCACTTACTCCACTGAGCTAAATCGCTGTCTCACAGCTGAATTCTACAAGGAATTTAGAGAAGATTTAAACCTGATACTCCTCAAACTCTTTAATGAAATTGAAAGGAAGAAATTCTCCCTAATTCATTCCTAGAGGCAACTATTAGCCTGATACAAAAACCAGAAAAGACCCAACCAAAAAGAGAACTACTCTGTAATGAACATAGATGCAAAAATCCTCAATAAAATACTAGTCAGCAGGATGCAACAAGTCATCAAGAAGATTGTACACCAAAACTAAATGGGATTCAGCCCAGGAATGCAGGATGGTGCAACATATGCAAAACAATAAATGTAATATACCATATTAATAGAGCCAAAGGCAGAAATTACATGGTCATCTCAAAAGATGCAGGAAAACCTTTTGATAAAATCCAACACTCACTTATGATAAAAAAACTATAAAAAATTGGGATAGATGGTCTCTCTATCAATCTGATTAAAGTCATTTACGGCAAACCAACAGCCAACATCATACTATGTAGATAAAACCTGAAAACTTTCAACCTAAAATCAGTAAGGATCTTCTTTTGTGTGTGTGTTTTTGAGGCAGGGTCTCACCAAACATTTCAGGCTGGCCTTGGGCTCACTCTGTAGCCAGGCTGGTCTTCCACTTGCCAGGATCTTCCTGCCTCAGCCTCCGAAGTTCTAGGATTACAGGTGTGCACCATCATGCCTGGCTTTTCAAACTAAAATCAGGAACAAGACAAGGATGTTCACTATCACCACTCCTATTCATTATAGTTCTGCAAACATTAGTCAGAACAATTAGAAACATTGGCCAAAATAATTAGACAAGAAAGAGATACAAAGGGAATAAGGACAGAAAAGGAAGAAGTTAAATTATCATTATTTGCAAATGACATGAGATTCTACTCAGAAGACCTCAAAAACTCCAACAAAAGCCTACTAGATTTAATAAGAAAATTCATCACTGTATCTAGAAACAAAGTCAACACTTAAAAATCAATAACATTCCAGTATACAAACAGCAGTCACTGACAGTGAAATTAGGGAAACAACAATTTTCACAATAGTATCCAAACAAACGAAATACTTAGGAATCAATATAACAAAGGAAGTAAAAGTAAAATTATAGTTCTCTAAAAAATGGAAATCAAAGAGCTTCTCAGAAAATGGAAAGATACTCCCTGCTCATGGGTAGGAAGAGCTGACATTGTGACAATGGCTATACTCCTCAAACTGTTATACAGATTTAATGCAATCCTGATAAAAACACCATTAGCATACTTCACAGATCTAGAGAAAACATTCATAAAATTCATCTGGAACTAGAAGAGAGCTAGAATAGCAAAGGCAATCCTGGGAAACAAAGGCAAGACTGGAGGCATCACAATCCCTGACTTAAAATTCTACTACAAAGCTACTATAATAAAATCAGCTTGGTACTGGCAAAGAAACAGACCTGAGGATAAATGGAATAGAATGGAGATACAGACACAACTACAAACACACTCTGCCACCTTGTCTTTGACAATTGGGCCAAACATGTTGACTGGAAGGACAAGAGCTTCTTCAATAAACGGTGCTGGGAAAACTGGCTTTTTACATGTCAAAGACTTAAATCAGAACCACTCCTATCATCATGCACTAAACTACATTCAAAATTAATCAAAGATCTAAATATTAAAACAGAAACACTAAATCTTCTGGAAGACAAATTAGGTGGAAATCTCAAAGACATAGGTGTAGGTAGAGAGTTCATGACCAAAAACTCAACCACAGGGGAAGTACTTCAAGGAATCAACAACTGTGATCTCATCTTATTAAAAAGTTTCTCCACGTTAAAAGAAATCACTAGTAGAGTGCAAAAATTTCCACAGATTGGAAAAATATTTTTGCCAACAGTCCCTCAGACAAAAGACTTCTATCTAGAATACATAAAAAAATGAAAAAATCAGGCCTCCAAATTCAAACACCCAATCTAAAAATGGGCATTTGAGATGAATACACAATTCTCAGATGAAGAAATACAAATGGCAAATAAATACAAGAAAAAATGTTCAACATCATTGGTTATTATTGAAATGCAAATTGCAACATTGAGATTCCATCTCAGGCCTGAAAGAATGGCGAAGATCAAAATATCAACTATTAACAAATGTTGGAGGGGTTGGGGGGAAAAAGAAACCCTTCTGCATTGTTGGTGTGAGTGCAAACTGGAGCAACCATTGTGGAAATCAGTGTGGCAACTCCTCAAAAAGCTAGGGTTAGAGGTCCCTTTTGACCTAGCTATCGTCATTCTGGGTATATTACCAGAAAAATTGAAAGTATCATACCATAGTGATATATGTGCACCCATATTTATAGTAGCACACTTTGTAGTAGCCAAATCTTGGAAACAACCCAAATCCCCACCAACCACAGAATGGATAAAATAATGTGGCATTTTCATACAATGAAGTGCTACTTAGCTCCAAAGAAGGATCAACTCGAGGCTTTTATAGGTAAATGGATGTGACTTGAGAGCATACTCATAAGGAAAATAATTCAGACTTACATAGGTAAATACTGTATTGTCTAATGTAAGAAACTGAAAGAGAAAATAAGAACCAAAATCTACAACAGATATTATCCAAGTGTAAGAAACTTCTCAAAGGGAAAGATCAACTGGGATGGGGGAAAGGAGGAAAGAAGGAAAGGAAAAGGAAAAAGACATAAATTTGTGCATATATACACAAGTAGCTAAGATGATTGTACTACTAATTCTATTAGTTCTTGGAAAAGAGCAGTTAATACTCACATGATTTGATCAATTTTGCATTTCTGTATCTGCTAATTTAAGCAACTCTTTTGAATATAACAGTATGTAATATAACAACCATTGTTAAATTTGTATCATCTTGTTTTGAAAGATCATACTGTTATTGTTTCAGGGTTTTGTTGTTTTGTAGTTATTTATTTGTTTGTTTCTTTTTTAATTTTTCTTTTCTGTGTTTTTTCTCTTTAAAATTAAAAGAATTATTGGATAAAGGATATAACTAACAATTTGACAAAAGAACACAAATATCAAATGATTGAGAAAACAATGACATGTTTAACTTCATATTAATTTTTGCAATATTAAAATATCTAAATGAAATACCTCTATATCTCACATTCTACTAAATAGAGAGATAAAAATAAGTTTTTGTAAAGATACAGGGAAGCATTAATTTATTTAGAAATTGCTATATTCATATATTCTAGCTATCCAGGCCTACTTAATGAAGTCAAGTCGACATAGTCTCCATTGAATAAAAATCCGACTCTTGCATATATAGCATATTCTCGCTGATCCATTAGGGCATATTTATAAGAAAAATGCACTATTGTTTCTTATAGTAAGAATTTTGGAGAACTTGCAACTTTTTTACTCAAGGAGCATATAAATAAAACATTATGGAAGATTACTATTGGATTCTTAGAATACCATATGCTACAGTTAGAAGTAATAAAGCAAAAATTCATCTTGTCATACGGATAAGTCTTAAAAATAGATATTGGGTAAATTTGTCTATGTGGCAAAGAGTAATAAGGAATGTTAAAAGATAATCAATAAACACACATGCCCAATATTCCTGAGAAAAAGGTAACACTAATTCATAATATACAATGTATCTGGTGGCATGGATCATTATTATTTCATGCAAATCATTGAGAGTGCTCTCAGTGAAATTAGTTAAATTGGAATAAGAGTAGAGTGAGTTGAAAAACAACAAAAATAGGGAAAATATATTCTGAAAGTAAAGATGAACCTTTCAAGATGTTTGCTTGTTGGAGCAAAATATTTGAAAATAATGTGCTGTTAACCTCCTAAGAGTGGAGATAGTTAAGTGACCATTTTGAAAGGAAGGATCTTACAAATAGAAAAATTGCAAAGAGAGGGAGCAGCAGAACTATTTCGATGGGATAGTTGAGCAGGCTGTAGAGGGAATATGACCCTAACTAGATAAACTCTTGCATATCGGAATACATGCCCGGTTTTGATTGCAACAATAAACTGTTAATTCTCCATTTTCCTTTATCATTATTTTGTTTCCACAATCACTTGCATCAATGGGGGAAAGACTTACTTTCAATAAAATGTTGGGTTCGTGGCTGAGTATAGCTCAGTGGTATAGTGTTCTCCTAGAGTGTCCAATGCCTGGTTTTAATTCACAGTACTGAAAATAAAAATGGTGGTTCCTAATACCATCTTTCCATTTCTAAATAATTAGCATCTTTCCATCTCTAAGTAATTATGGCCTTGAGAAATCTATCTTCTCCTTACATACCTTCCTCATCTGTAAAATGAGACTTGCATACCTTTTCCAAAGCATATTCGAGAGAATTAAGCAAGCAAATGAATGTTGTGTGCTTTGATCAGTACCTGGAGTATTGAATACAATTTAGTTGCAAAGTGCTCAACCAAAAGATGTACCTGTTCATCCTTAGGAAGAAATCTAACGAAAGTCAAAAATTTGATGTTTGTTAATGGTTTTAAAGGAGCAATTTTAACAATGAATATATTCTTAAGATTTGTAAAATATTTTAATAAGACTTGCATGTATTTTGACATTTAGAAGTTTCATATCTTCATATTCAAATTTTTATTTCTCTTCAAGTTTTGATTCTCTTAACAAAATCACAACGTAGAATCCAATCTGTGGTCATGGATGTGCATGTCAATGACTTCGAGGTTTTAGAAACAAAAACAAGGTTAATTCTGAGAAGGTACCCTTTTGAATAAGAAGGCACTGAAAGGATCTTGAAAGACAACATGGAATAAAGCAAGCAAAACAAAGAATTCAGACTCAACCTGCTGCCGCATGTGCCTTGTGAAATACTACTACTCTGCTTCTACAATTTAGAGCTAGGACAGTTACCATTGGATGCACAACTCTGAAGGTGAATTTTCCAAGCACCTTTAGTGGTGGCAATGGAAGAGCAAACTGACCTGAGAACTATGGGAGTGCTGATACTGAGAAATGAAGCACTGATAGGGGGCTTTGTGTTAAAGATATTGCCTGCATGAAGAAGTAAGTATCACCATACAGTGGGGAATATTTCCAGGAGTAGGTTAGTAATAAAATTGCTCAGTATGAACAGGTAGCCTGAGAAGTGTCAATCACTTGAGATACTGGAAAAGAATTTGATGAGATAGAATTTCAACAAGTGAAAATTAATTAAGAAGACACCTTCGTGATGTACCCATTGCTACATTCTTAGCTGAGCTTCTAGGTTTGCAGGACTGGAAAAATGCTATTATAATCAGTGTCTGATTTATCAAGCAGAAATAACATATTTTTAGATGCATAACAAATTAATCATTACTGCTGACTGTTATTATTTAGGATTTATCCCATGGTTGAAAACTTCCATTATAATGAATGATGAAACAAAATAAATAAATAAGTACATCCCAGATATGCTTGACAAAATATGTCTGCTAAGTACATTTTGAAATCCAATCCCATAATTTTATTACTTATTAATCTGTAGAAAGTCATTAGTTATGATAGCTGTTCTTAAAATTAGTGTTATTTAATATGCCTAAACTGGATAATATTATTATTTTTTTTTACATAGCTTCAAAATTGGCAGAATTGATGAATTGAAGGAAAGATTTATGGCCATAAAAAAGTAAAGACATATGCGGCAAGACTGTCCGTTTCAGCTCATGTATCTAAATAATTAAGTTTGTGACTTTTTAATTAATCTCCACCTGGGTCAATGAGACATAAGATCCGTGAGAAGAACAAAGCCGCTTTGTGTCTTTGCTTATAGTTGTGACCCTAATCTGAAGACAGCCCCAGGCACTATGCATTGTTTTACAAATTGAACGAAAGGCACAAACTCATTTAATAAGTCATTAAATTCCTAAAGGACAGGAACAGAGAGACAGGAAGGCATGATTTCTTACACTAAAGCATTTATTTTATGTTGAGGGTATAAAGATGTAGGGGTGCATAGAACATAGTTAAGTGGAAATAATAATGGTAAAAATTTGAAGAAATCTATGATAAGGTTTCAAACATACCACAGGTTTACATCCCTAATATGTAAGCCAAAATATTACACAAGAAACTAAATATTGCATTAAGTTTGATACATTCTTTTTGCCTTATAATTTTGATTAGACATTGTACATTATTTAGTGAAATAAACTTCAAAACGTCACTGGCTTTCATAGTTCATTATTTGTCTTTTATATACATATGTGCTGCTTTTTTTCTAGATAATAGTTAGATACCAGCTTTCTCTTTGCATTAACTCAGAGACCTTGGTCCCCCCACCCTCATTTTGTAGCTTTTTCCTCCTAATGCCTTAGAATTCTTTCTGTGCAGCCTCAGAGGGAGTGAGGTAGAAGTAAAACTCCACATGCATTTAAAATCATCAGCACTTACATATGCACACACTTACCCTTTGGGGACTTGAACTCATATATTGCCATGGATGCCTGCAAAGAAAGGTGAAAAATTCAGTTTACAGTAAGGGGATCATCTTTTTGTTTTGTAGCACAGAACAGGAATCAAAGAGCTTAGTGACTATATACATATAATATATGTTTTATCTGTTTACACACATATACACTATATATATATATATATAATGTGCATTATATATACATATATGTTATGTATGCTATATATACTTATATATAGCATATATGTCATGCATGTCATACATATGTGTGTATAATGCAAGTTTAAAATATAAAGTAAGTGGTTAAATATAAAAATGCACAAAACATACATTACCATTAACCCTTTCAAAATATTCTCTTCTGCTTCGAACACACTTATCTCATCATTCTTGCAAATTTCTGAAGCTGCTGTGGAACTTCTATTCCATGAATGGCTTTAATTTATTGTCATGACTGCATGCATATACTGAATTGGTTCAAAATGTTCACTGATGGTCATTCTGACTTTACGGAAGATTCAGAAGTCACAAAGTGTCAGATTTATGAATAAGGTGGATAAGGTGACTGTCAGTCTTTTTTTTTTAATTTCTTTTTCTATGGATGGCATTTAGCAGCAGCATTCATTGTATGTGTATTTTTTTTTATCACAACTTGTATAGACATTCACAAAAGAGGAGTTGCAGAACTGCTTCAGAACATGACAAGAACAATGAGACAAGTGTTTTAGAAGCAAAAGGTACTGTGCAAATCTATCACTGGAATATTATTAAATTGAATCAAGTGCATTCACATTAAGCCAGAATCTCTTGGATCCATATCTCTGGATATCATCATCTCTTCATTTATGAGTTTAAAAAAGCAATCTATATGGTGATGTAGGCACAAAACTAATATGTGATGATAAAGCCCTTCTGTATCATCTGTAATTTAATTATTGTATGTAATTTGTTTCATTATTGTGTGTAGTAAGTGACTTTCTCCATATCGCCAACACAGGAGGTCTGGGCTTATGTCGTAACTGTCCTAGAATTTCAGTGTGCACAGATACATTTGCATTTCTCATCTTTCATTGATGTTAGGTAGAACCCCATGACTAATCTCTCCAGTGATAATAGAAGAAGACATTATTTATGTCATTTTCTGATGTCACATAGGAACTTAGCATAACAGTCCTCTGTTTGTTTTCCCAGTTACTAGTGACAATAGGTTTGATGTACAGGGCTGTGCTAGAAGTCACTTTGTGAAGATAGGAAAGCAGCCTCTAACACTGATTTCTGAATAACTCCTCAGTGGACTGACATCTTCCCTGAACTATTAATAAAAATTTAGGAAGTATATTGAAATATTTTTAAGCATATTCAGAGAAAAGAGGAGGCAAACATTAAGGAAGTGTGTGGGTTGAATTTGTGCACACCAAGATATATGTCCTAAATGGAGAAGGTAAATCTTCACATATGATAAGAAAACAGTGGAAAGTGCCATAAAACAGAGAGAGTTCTATTTATAGATTGAGGAAACAGCAAAAGCAAAGACCTAGGCAAAGTAAGAAAGTATAAGACGTTCTTAGGACATTGCCAAGTGTATAATTGGTTTAAGAGAGGAACATGTGAAAAGGCATTGAGAAGACAAGAGGATTTTGAGATATGGTTGTCAAAAGAGAGTGAAGTTCATAAATTGTACTGTGAAATGTTGTGAATTATAATTTGGGTAAGCTGAGTGACTCACTTTAGGGATTGGAGATTGTGCCAGTATATATAGATATAGATATAGATATAGATATAGATATAGATATAGATATAGATATAGATAGCTTATTTTATTAGTCCTCTCAGTATCAAAGCTGGACATGGAAGAATGATAAAACTATAAAGATAATGTGGATGACATTAACCATAGAGAGGCCTCAAAACACAAGAGATTCACTTTCTAAATTAAAGTCAAAGGTCATCATTTTGAAACAATTCATCGTATCTCTCCAGAAGTCATTTGTGACTCAAACCGTCTCAGGAATTTTGGCTTTGTACTATGGGAAAAGTCTAAATTTGGAAGATGGGAGATGAAAACCTAAAGAGTTTTAAGTATTTGACGATTTTCAAGTCCTACTTTCTATTATATTTTTTCAGTCAGGCAGCACAGAATATCAGTCTGATAAGGTGCATCATATCATAATAACAAATGATACTGATATGCACAGAAAATCATAGGATAAAAAGGAAAATAGAAGCTCCACACTCAAAAAAAAAAATCTTTGACCATGAAACTCATTCCTTCATTCAGATATTTTAACACTAGGTTTGAGGCCCATGAACTGATTTAGATTTAGTCAAAGACTTTTTCTCAGTTTTATATTTTATTCTCTCTTTTTTAAAAACTGGGAATCAAGCCCAGGACCTTGCACTTACCAACCAGACTCTTTGCAACTGAGCAACATCGCTGGTCCTTTAATTGGTTCTTTTAAGAAGTAAGCACTTCTTAAAACTGAAGTTTCATAGACTTCTGGTGGATTTCTATGTCTTGTTTATTCTTCAAGATAGTACAAATATTCTTTCAACTCGTCTTTTTCTTGTAATAACTTGTCAGATGCAACCAACAGAATATACCACATAGTACTCTGTTTGACTTTTATTCCTTGTCCCTGGAGATAAAAGTTTATTAGTGCTCAAAATCGTGTTGAAACCCTGGTATCAGACTTCTGGTTTGGACAACATGGGATAAACCTATTTTTCATTGCTTTTGTGCTAAACACAACTATAACCCTTCATATAGAAATAAGAAAGCTAAAAGAGAATTTCAAGGTGTGCTAAGAAACATGTGAGCTGATTTGAAGCTCCAGCACTGGAGGAAACACACAGCAGTAGGGTTCTGAAAGGTCCTTATCCAAAAGGCAAATAAGATCCAGAGTTTCCTGAACCCCTAAAGTAGAGCAGAAGGCAGTCCAAGTAAACTCATTGTTCTCTCCCACTAAGCATGCGTCCCTCTAATAGTAGATGAATCTGTCATCACCAATAAGGAATATACAGTGGAAACCTTACCAGATTTATGGCCAGTGGAAGAATTCTTCTTCCTTGATAGGTCTGAGACTCCTCTTTTTTACTGATGGACTGTCAGGCGGATTGATGTAACTGGAAAAAGGTCTCCACTCACATCTTGTGCCCATGCACAGCAAGTTTTCTTTCTTTCAGCATTTTGAGACTCTCTTCCACCATCAGAAGTCACTGAGGGAGTGGGAGTATCCAAATATGGGGATTAAACACAACCTCACTCTCTGAGAGTCAGCTGTAGATCTGAATTTGACAACATTAGCAGGAATCCACTAAATAGAATCCACCATGCAGCATCATATAAACAAAGTAGAAAAAAAAATACTGCAGAGGCTCTGAAAAAAACTGTCATCAGAACAGCTGTTGACAGAGTTAAGATAACACTCATATACTAAATATAGCAAGGTTGACCACCTCGTAAAGAAAAAATATAAATAAACCCTGAGTGTCATATAATAATACACAGAATATTTAGGGTACAATTAAATAATTAGTTATGCCATAAACCAGGCAATTGCAACTTGAGTGTCAAAAAATAGTCAATGGATGCGAAACTGTGGGATAAATTAGATGGTGCAGTAATCTTGCAAGGATTTGACAGCAGTCATAAAAAAATGCTAGAATCATTATAATTTTCTGAAGCAAATGATAAAAAACACAGAAAATCTCAGAGAAAAGAAATAGAAGTTTGAAATAATCAATGGAATCTATTGAACTAAAAAAGTAGTCAAACCAATGAAATCTTTTATGGCTACTTTCAAATGTGAAAAGACAAAAGGATCAATCCATAAATAAGAAGAAAAACAATATAGTTGAAAGAGAAAGGAATGCACAGAGCCTGTGGGATATATGGGAAAAGATAAGAGCCAATATTTATGTTCTAAAAGTCCCATAAGAAATGGGAAATTAAGTGCTATTGAATATCTGAAAAAATGATGGTTAGAAACACCTCAAACTTGGTGAAATAACAAACCTGAAGATCAAGAAGTTCAGTGAATTTCAGAAATAATAAATCCACAAAATTAAGTGTGCGCCAACAAATGTTTACTCAGGATACAGTTTTGAATATATGAAACAAATCTCACAAAGTGTGATGGAGAAATAGGCAAATCTGTTACTACAGTTGAGGACTTCTACACACATTCCATCACTGATTGAATTAATCCCCAAAATACAAATTTGAATTTAGCTCAGCAGTAGCATTTAACTGACATGCATGGAATGATTTCCCCAACAACAACAAAATATGCTTTTTCCAAATTTTCATAGAATATTAATTGGGATAGAACATTTTTGACAATAAAACAAGCCTCAAAATTTAAAATAATTCAAATCAAGTAGTATGTTTCTTTAAAGAATGGACTCATTCCAAAAAATACATAATATAAAGACAGCAAGAAATCTATAAATGGGTGAATATAAAACACACTTCCTTATATGCTACTGATTAAAGGGTAATTCTCAATGGAATTTTTAAGAATATGACATCAACTAAGAAAGCCTACCTTCTTTCAAAGCTCATTTAAGTTGTTAGCCCCAACATCAAGTAATTGAACTACAGTTTATGCAGTCTGTCAATTCCACGTGGTTATTGAGTTTAGTTGATGAATTATGACACAAGTTTAGTTTATTTCTCAGGATAGATTGACAAGAAATACTCCTGAATTTTTCTTTATTACTCTAAGTAAACTACTCATGGAGTACACAAAAATATACTCAGACATAATTTTCCATGTTTTTTCTTATAGATCTTATTGAATTGCATTTATTTTATCAGTGTCTACTTCTCTGATTAAAGACTAGCCCCAAGAATTTGATTTACTAATTTTCATTCTGTAATCTTCATGTAGGAAGTAAAGAATGCAAATGTAGAATGAAAGTTAAAAGACAGTGAAATTGTGTATATTTCTAAGTATTATGTTGTACATGATTAATATACATAATACTTGTTTCTTAGTTAAAAATGAATAAAAAATAAAATTTCAAGGAGAAAAGGTATTTCAAGTAGATATATAAATTTGTATCAGCTAGCATTTACCTTTTAGGTAAGTATTTAGGTGTTTCTGGTCCAAACAATTTCAAACTATGAGAAATAGAAATAAAAAGCTTAAAGAAAATTTCTAGTTTTGATACTAATAATATATATTTTAGCTATGTTAATCAGCACCACATTGTGCACCTGTGATTAAAAAATTCTGGGATACTTTACTTTTTCATATAAATTTTCTGTTCTTCATGTGTTTCTTATTTCTCAGTTGTCTCAATGTGCTGGCATGCTGTGTTAATATGTGTCACGCTCCTCTGATGTCACGCTCCGTCCTAGTGGGCTGGTAACAAATTTATCCAATTTCACAGAGTTGAAAGCATTTGTAAATATGAAATCCATAGATTTCATATTTGTATGTATCTATATGTATCAGCATCTTTATCCAGTCTCCTACACATCCACTTTTCACCTTTTCTAGTTTTGCCATTAAATACACTCATTAAGCACACAAACAGGACAGTTAGAGAACACTGTGCAGAAAAAAGGTAGTATTTCTTATTTAGATGGATCTGAGTTAAGACAGAAATAGGAAATCACTTTTATGTGACAGAATTATAGTGCAATATTGTTTTCTTGAAAAATATTTCTGTGAACAACAAACCTTTTGGCTGTAGATGAAAGTTGACTGATATATATATTTTGTTGAAATAAAATTAGTGATGGGTAAAACTATGTCACTTAAATAAGTGGACATAGAAGTAGCTGGAGGAAAATTTTAAAAATTCTCACGTTTTTGTACGTGTGTCGCATTACTATGACAAATGAGTATATTTTATAATAATAAATAGATTAAGGCCAGGCATGGTGGCACACGCCTTTAATCCCAGCACTTTGGAAGTTGAGGTAGGTGGAGTGTTGTGAGTTCGAGGCCGGTTTGGGCTGCAATATGAGCACAAGGCCAGCCTGAGCTACATAGTGCGATCCTGCCTCAAAACAACTAAGGCTGGGAGCTTGGCTCAGTGACTTAAGTGCCTACTTGGCAGGTGTGAGGTTGTGAGTTCGATCCCTGGTACCTACAAAAAATAATAATAAAAAAATAAATAGATTAAATTCAGCACTCAAGAAGTTGAGGTAGGAGGAGCGTTGTGAGTTCAAGGCCAGCTTGGGCTACAACACGAGTGCAAGGCCGGCCTGAGCTACATAGTGTGATCCTGCCTTAAAAACCAGGGCTGGGGGTTTGGCTCAGTGACTTAAGCGCCTGTCTGACAAGGCCCAAGGTTGTTGTGAGTTCAATCCTCAGTGCAGCAAAAAAAAAAAAAAAGGATTAAATTGTTAACTGTGTGTAACAGTTAAAGCGTGTAATTATACAATGAAAACTGGAGCACCTAAATATATGAAACAAATATTAATAGAACTTAAGGGGGAGAAGGACAGAAATATATAATTTCAAATGTCTCACTTTCATCAATAAGCATACGATCTAGACAGATATTTAATGAGGAGAAATTTGACTTGAATAACTCCTTAGACCATCAAGATGTAAAAAGGTATACAAAGCATTCCATTCAACCCCAGCAGATGAAACATTCTTCTTAAACAAGAACAGAACATTATTAAGAATAGATTACATTAGTCCACAAAAGAAGTCTTACCAAATTTTAAAATATTAAATTCATATTAGGTATCTTTTATGTTCATACTAATGTGAAACTAGATATGAATAATGGCAGGAAAAATGGGAAATGTTTGTAATCAATCTCTTGTTCAATGAATTTAAGAAAAAACCAAAAAATAAATAAAACATGTCTTGACACAAATTAGAAATGAATTGCAACATACCAAAATGTATTATATGTGCAAAAGAGCAGCTCTAAGAGGGAAATTTATAGCACTAAACATCAGCATTGAGAGATGCTATTTTCAAATAAATGACCAAGTTTTATATTTCAAGATGGTTAAAATATAAGAACAAATTAAGCCCAATGTTAGCAGCAGAGAGAAGTATAAAGTATCACAGCTGAAATCAGTGAAGTGAATTCTAGAAAACAAACTGTAGAAAAATTTAAAAAAATTAAAAATTGTTTCTTAAGAAACCAAATGACAGTGGTGAACATAGAGCTAGACAGGGAAAAAATGTGAGCAGATTCAAATTCAAATCAATCTAGTCATAAATTATCCAAACAGGAAACAGGGAGATAGAAATTTTACAAAAGGTAAGCGGACCAAGAGATGGAAGGAGGAAGGAGCAAGTGTGGAAGAGGATAAAAAAATGTGTGATGTGCATGACTTATTCCCCTCCACAAATGTGATCATAATGTACTACAAAAAGTAACTAAAATTATATTTTAAAAATACAGTCATAAATGAAAGAGGCGATATGACAACCATTACCACACAAATAAAAAATACTGTTAAATAATACATCAAAAAAATATAAATCAGTGACCTGTAAAAACCCAACAAAATGTGCATTCTTAGAAACCTGTCACCTACCGAAACTAAATCAGGAAGAAATAGAAAATTTGAATGTACCTGTTGTTATGGTTCAGATTCAGAATGTCCCCTGAAAGTCCAATGTGCTTTGGGAGATGATCGGATCAGTAGGCAATCAGAAAATTCATCTATTAATGACCTCAGTAGGTGTTAGGTGATGGGGGATGGAGGGCAGTGGGTTACTTGGGTCATGACCTGGAAGGGTCTATTTTCTATGGCTTTTCTCTGTCTCTCTGCTTTCTCACTTAGACTTTTCCTACCAGGCTTTTCTGCCATGCTGTTTCTGCCTTTGAGCCAACCGCTATGGACTGAATTCTCTGAAAATTATGTACTCAAATTGTGTATGACAGGTATTTTCTCCAAGTGACAAGAAGGTGACTGATAAAGAAATAGATATTATAAGTGGCACAATTGCTGTGACTATACCTGTGTTTTAAAAGCTTTTGGAACTGGTTTTTGAAAGTATTTGGAAAGTTTGGCAGATGATACAGATAGAAAGGCCCTACAATGCTATAAGCGGGTGATTATGGTGAGAGCACAGATCAGAATGATGGCAAGAATGTGTATGATAAAGGTCAGGATCAGGTTTCCGCTGAGAACAGGGACTCCATCGTCTGTAACTTTCTCACAGAAATTTTATTTGCAGTTCACCATGTCCAGAGACTTTGTAGGAACCTGAGTTTAAGGGCAGTGAAAGAACTAACATGGAGGAAGAAATTTCAAGATCGTCAAATATTCAGGCAGCAGCATGGGTGGTGCTGCCTTCTGATAACCAGGTTTATAGTGAGAATCTGAGTAAAAAATAGAGCAGAAAAACTTGAAAACTTTAAGTTCTGACCCAAAATGTGATCTGTGTGAAGTTGGGGTCAAAAGTCATAGACCAATACCATCAAAAAGAAAATAACTATTTTGTGCAGTGAAATGAAGAAACATCCTCTTGGATATCTCAAGACTCACCAAGACCTTCCCACTGCATTCTTGTGGGTACAAAACTGTCTGACTTTCTTTAGAGAAGATGGTCACCGGGATCTATGCTTGAGAAGAGCCTCCTATGAAATTCCTTTCCGGAGACTCATTTCACCATGCTGTCTCATTTGGCACTTGAAGGCCACTAATAGTATGGTTCAAGGGGTCTGATTGCTGCTGCTACTGACAGCATACCTTGTCATCTATTGTCCATATGAGACTACTTTCACTAACACAGAGAATGTGAGGATTGTGTGGGATAGAATGCCAGGCAAAAAAGCACTAAGAGGACAGTGCATAAAGCTATGGGAATAAAACCAAAGATGCAGTGGGGATTCCAGGAAGTCAAAGATGCCAGGAATATGGCAAAACTGCTGAGGAAAGTCACATGTCATGAATGAAAGTAAGCTGAAGTGAGTGACCATTTCAGCTGCAACTTGCAAGGCCATGGAATGGGGCCCCCTAAGCCCTTTGGAACTCACATTTTTTTACTATGTGCCCTGGATGTCAGATATGGAGTTGCAGGACTTAATGTTTAGTCTGCTGGGATTCAGTGTTGCTTTAATTCGATTCCCTTCTAATCCTTCCTTTGGCAATGAGAATATTTATCTTGTGCCATTGTAGTCTGGAAATATTTAACTTTCTTTTTGGTTTTTACAGGGACTCACACCTAAGAGTTTGCTATGAGTCTCAGCGAAGACTTTGGAATCATACTTTTCTGCAGTGCTACAACTGTTACGGCTTCATCAAAATTTAGTGATGGGTTAACCATTTAATTATCTACATCAAGCAACACTCCAGCAGTGCATTTGGTTACATACTGACTATCCCTCGGGTATCACTTGAGCAGGTGTCATTTCAACCAGTCAATTCTTGTTTGGATGAAATACACTTGTGCATCTATTTGTTCGCTTAATATTTACTGTTTTTCTGTGTATTTTTATTAAGATTATAGTATTTGCCTTTGACTGCTTTCTATAATATAATTAAGTTCTTGTCATTTTCTTTTAATAGCTTGTGTATATTTTATGTATGATAAAAACCCTGTAACTTTTGGTACAATCTCTAAAAACTCTCATTATAAGTACATTAGATACTATTTTTATACTTCCTCAGAGCTCAGTGATATTCTTTTGCAACATAAAATGGACACATTTGGAACACTTCCAGTGAATGGGACAAATGATTTAAAACATTTTTAAAGGAAAAAACTGAAAAGTAGGGAAACGGTAGCATATCAGAGAGAAAAACTTTGTGTCATGTAATGGAAATACAAAAAATGATGTCACTAGTTGTCAACTGTTCATAATACAGAAATGATAGAACTCAAAAGAAGAAACAAAACCAAAATATTTCAATAAAAATCAGTGATTATAATAATTCTATGTGTGGTGTTGACAAAGTTGATCAACGTCTACCAAGCTGTACTGTAATCAAACATCAAGAAAAATATTACTATAAAATACTTATGCACCTTCTGAACCAAACAATATAGAAAAGAAAAAAGAAAGTTCGGAGAGCCACTTATAATTTAGTTTAAGTCTAATAGACCAAATAATTTAAAAATACATGTTAGCAAAATGGTAACCAGGATGTCCATCGCTGGTGTCTTTATTATTATATTTAGTGAGAAGCTATTTTATTGAAATTACACCACCCAAAGAGAAAAAGGAAAGGCTAGCACAATAGTGGAAAGTGTGGTGTTCAAAGGAAGACCATAATGCAAAATGAATTCATAAATATACTGGATGTTACTGTCCAGATTGCAATATTGCATTGTGTATTGAATATTTTAAGACACATCCTACAGAGAAAAATTATTGAATCAATTTAGTAAGTTTGTCAGTTATATTCCTATTATATTAATATAAAATTACCAAAATATGCAGTTTTTATTAGCATATACTTAAATAATTGGAATGGTAAGTCATTAAACACATTTGGCATGATGAGATGCATGTGAGACTTTTGGGAGCTGGTGGTGGAGTGTTAAGTTTGAGCTTTAAAATGTCCCAAAATCTTGTGAGCTTGGAAGGTGATTGTATCATGGAGGCATTCTACTAATCAGTGGATTGCGCCACTGATGAGTTTAGTGTCTCAATGTACTGTTAGAAGATCAGGTCTTGATAGAAGTGGATCACGGGTTATACAAGTTTTTGTCCATTTTTCATCCTTTTACTCTTGGGGTTTTGGCTGTCTTGGGTTGAGTAACTTTTCTCCAGCATGATCCTCTACCCATGCTGTGGCTACCATGTATCAAATCAATAATGGACTGATTCCTCTGAAAACAGGCAACTAAAATAAATCTATCTTTCTTTTCATTATGAGTGTGAGATACTTTGTCCAATTTGAAAGTGATAAATAAGAAGATAGAAGTGAAATTCTCCTCTAACACAACGAGAAGCAGATGATTTCACCGAAAATGCTATCCAATGTTTTAAAAATTTCATAATTTTTTCAAACTTCTCCAAAAACCCGAAGAGAAGAAATCACATCCAAATTTATTTTGAGACCAACATTACACTCATGATTCCAGAGAAGGATGATTAAGAAAAAATATTAACCAATATCCCTAATGTAAATAAAATACTATCAAACCAAGGTGAATAGCATATTTAAATGGACACATTAATAATGTATTTATTTAATAAAATACAAAAGCAATTCAATTTCACTTACTTTCTGGAAAATGCATAGTACAGGCTTAGGGAGATATAATCTCATACCTATCAGAATCCCCATCATCAAAAACACTAAAAATAACAAGGGTTGGTGAGAATGTGAAGAAAAACTTAATTCTTGTTAAGTGTTGGGCTATTTTAAATTGTTAAAGTCATTACAGAAAAGCACAAAATTTCATCCCAAACTAAATTTGGAAGTAAAAGATAATTTAACAATCCAACTTCAGGGTATATTTCAACAAAAATAAAATTACCAGGTCAAAAGATATAACTATACTATCTTATTTAATGTAGTATTTTCACAGGAACCAAGTCACAGAAATCATCTAAACATCTATCAATGTGCCAGTGATTAAAAATATGTAACATTGCTATTGGGGATGTAGTTTAGTGCTCAAGTGCTTCTTTAGTATGTGCTATGATATTACCTTAATTTCCAAAATTAATAAAAATGAGTAGTGTACATTCCTTCTATATATACAATGTAAAATGTGTTTAATTATATATGTGTGTGTGTTGAGAGAGAGAGTGCCTGCCAAAAATTTATACATACCAGCAGTTGGCTACACTAATAGATGTCTGAAAGTTAAAGGTTATCACTGTGAGCATGTCTTGCAATTTTAGATTCCAAGGAAAATTTGAATTAATTTCATGATATCTCAATAAATTTAGTAATAAAATATTTATACAAGTTTTTCTTCTCCTGATCTATGCAAATTTTCTCTTTGTCTCTGTCTGTTTCTCTATCTTATACATATACATAGATACAGATATAGATATAGTTATATATCTCTGTGTACATATATGTGTAAGTGTATATGTGTATGTGCATATATTTATGGACTAGAATATTATTCAAACTTAAAAATGGAAATCTTTGACAATATGGTTAACCTTTCTGGAGGGAATTATGCCAGGTGAATCAGGCCAGATTCAGGAAGACAAATAATACATGATTTCAGTTATATGTGGTAGCTAAACTAATAGTTGCACTATTAATAATAAAAAGAATAGTGGTTGCCAGGGATTGGAAGGTGAAGGAAAAGGGGTAAAATTTTTCCATTATAAGATATGTTTTTGAAATATTATGTGCAATTGGTAATTCTAGTTATTATATATTATATTCTTTAAGTTTGCTAAAATGTAGATTTCAAATGTTCTCACCACAAAAATAGGAACACCAATTACGTTATATAATAGATATGTTAATTATCTTCATTGTGGTAATAGTCTCAATGATATATGCATAAAATATATTGTTCACCTTAAACATATGCATTTTTATATTTGTGAATTCTACCCCAAAATAAAAACAAATAGAATTTTACTGGAAAAAGACCAATAAGGTCAATATTACTAGTGCATTAAGCATTAGTTTTATTGCAACTGAATTCATTAATATTTGATTTATTTTAAATTTTGCTTTTGCTTTTAAATTAACATGACTAGTATCTATAGAATTGTGACACTGGAGATTTAAGCTAAGACCTTAGGGGTGCCAAGCACTAAACTACATTTCCAGCCTCTTGCTACAGTATCGGATATTGCAAATGTCACATATTCTTAAGAATGCGAGATTTTCTTCCACAATTTATAGAGTGCAGAAACCTGAAAATTGTGTTCCTTTCATCTATCCACATTACTGATTTATTTTAAAGAGTGAAAGAAAAATGCATGAAACAAAAATCACTTATGTAGTGCATAATAGATATGAATTATTTTGTACATTAATTATTGCGATTCTGCGGTGTTTTTACATTTACATAAAACACTGTGTCCTCCAATGTGGAAGCATATAATTAATGGTCAAGTTGGGAACTGTTTCTTCTTTGTGTTATCATAAATTTAGGTTCCAGGCATTCCCATGAGTCATGATACAATTTCACCAGAAAACTAGAAAAAAGAGTAAAGAGTGAATGCATCACAGCCCAGGCACTATAAAGGAATCTCAGGTTCTTGGCCATGCTCGTATTGTAATCATTCCAGCTTATTTGTGCATGCAGAGATGGAGGAGGCATATTTTCACTGAAGACCCTGTGCTTTCATTCACTGAAACATGAAAGAGCTGCTGTGTATGCTGTGGTGAGAAAGTAAAAACTAAGAATGTAATACCACAAATTGAGAAGAAATGAAAACTAAAATATCCTCATCTGTTTGTCCTTGGGTTTTCTCTTTTTATTGCTACTTTTCATCCAAATAATTAGAAGAATGTGCTTTCCACCCCATTCCTGAATGCTCTGAAATTATGAAGCTCTGATGGGGGATCTGGGTATTCACGATCCTCACTCCCAATTAGATATCTCAGAGTATATTACAGGCATACTAAAGGAATAAAGTTTAAAAAAAGAAAACAAAGACTCAGATCTAACAAAAGAGTGGAACCTTCAAAACCCATGTGTCTTCTGCAGTCTTCAGCTGATATTTTATTGATGTGGCAGCTGCCTTCTCATTAGTAGAATTCTTTATTGTACATGTGTCCTTAGGCTGTTTGAGGATAGGACATGGTCTTAAAAGTCTAGTTTAAAATAGTAAATAAACAAGCAAATATTTCCCCAGACAGCATTTACCCATATGTACTTATAACAGATATTACGTACAGGATTGAGATTCTATAGAGACAATTTAGGTAATCAGGTGATTTACCAACCTGCATTCAGCACCAAGTTCAGAGGTGATCGCACTATAGAGCTCTAAATGGGAAAACCAGGAAGCACAGGGAAATTAAGCTAACCAGTAAAAAGTGAAATATAAGAAAAATTTTTAACAATCCTCAGGTTTGCTATCAATGCTGCTTTGAATGCTTCCAGAAGCAACCCCTGATACAAGCCCATGAGAGGCAGCAATTTATTTGAGACTCCTTAACCAACAGCAGTAGACCAGTGGGAAACTGAGAAAGAAAAGCAAAAATGATCAGTAACATTTGCAAAATTATTCAGTAGTCAGTGTGGGCAACTGAAGAAAAATCCCACTAGAGGATGCTGAAATATAGTTCAAAGTTATCCTAAAGATGCATGAAGGTTTTGATGTATCTGTCAGCTGTGGCCCACATACCTTTGGATGGGGCTGCTTTCCTCTGAGGACTTTAAATCTCGGTTGAATATTGTTTTAAGGAATACTGCTGTTTTTCTTATAGACAGTAGATTTTTCTTCCTCCAGTGTCATGGAGAGTTCAAAAAGAATGATGAAATAAAACCTGAGTCAGCCAGCTTACAGTCAGCAAGCTTCTCCAGAACACTGTTCTGGCATTTTGCACAATGCAAAAACAAACCAGCATGTCTATGACCTGCAGCATGCTTCAATATTGAAGGAAGGATAGTTGAAGGTGATGAGAAAATATGGATGAAATAAATATGGGAGGGTTTTTCATGTTCAGATTTACTGAAGCTCCAAGAGATGAAAATTAAACCCCTTCCTGGTGTATTTTATATTGATGACACAAAAGTGAAAACATGGTCTGAAGAGTTTAGAGTGAAAGTTCTTTAAAAAACACAGAGATACATGACAGACAAGTCACATGGAAGAGTAAGATGACAAAAGAACCTGATTGGTGGATAGGAATCTCATATTTCTGTCAATCTAGAAGTTCAGAGTCACATTTCATATATGTTTAGGTATGTTGCAACAGACTTAAATCTACAGTCATTTGTTCTTCAGAGGGATCCTAAGTAGTTACTAAGATTGCTGTTTCACACATAGAGAATGGGACTCCACAGAATTTTATACATATGAAAAGGAAAATACTTTCTGGGCGTGGTGGCACATGCCTTTAATCTCAGCACTCTGGAGGCTGAGGCAGGAGGATCATTGTAAGTTTGACACCAGCCTGGGCTACAAAGTGAGTTCAAGCCCGGCTTGAACTGCATAGTGAGACCCTGTCTTAAAAAATAGGACTTTGGATTTAGCTCAGTGGCCAGAATTCTTACCTGGAAGGCGCAAGGTTGTGAGTTCAATCCCAGGTACAAAAAAAAAATATTCTTTTACATACTATCTATGGGCCAAGTTTAATACTTAGAAATCTGAAAATAAAGTTGTTAATCTCCCAGCAACCTTAAGAGGCAGTCATTATTATTCTTCTTTGTAAATGAGAAAGATAAATGAGGATTAAATATAGTCCACTGTACAAGTTATATTTTTATCCTGTGAGACACTGGTACATCACTGACAGTAATACTCTACTTGTAATGCTCTATTGAAATTACTGGTATGTAGCCTTTACCCTTACAATAGTCAAAGATTTTGCATTTCTTCCAGTCCGTCTTGACCTTAGTTTAAGCAGCAAATACACACATTAGTTCATCATTTGATTCTACAGTAGATTGAGCAGTTTGGATGTGCTGATATGAATAATGAGTAGGCTTTTTAAAGAAAAATATATTGAGGCCCTGACAAAATTTTTCAATCTGAAATGATTATACTGTGGAGCTGGGATTAGAGCTACTGGACTGGGGCATAGAAAGTACTCAGTTCCATAAACTCTGTTTTAATCTCGATTTGAGTCTTTCTGTCCTATAATTATTAAAATGATATCTTTGTTACAGGAAAATTTGAAGTATTCAATGGAATGATGGACTGAAACTGATGTAAGTATGACCATTCTCTGTTTATTAAAGTTAAGTCACAGTCTTCAAAGAGACCTGAAACAAGTGTGCCATTCCTTAAATAAAGTCAGAAATTAAAGTAGGTAAGTATTGGATAGGAGCCCTATTTATGAATATTTGGACATGCTGGTCTTGAAGGCACTCATGCTCCTTGAACATTGATTCATTCCCTAAGCTGTAAATTTGGGATATTAAATATATTTTTCTGACTTATAAAAATATAATAGGAAATCATTGGGTCTACTTTGAAACTTCCTATGAATAGAAAAGGTCATCATTAACATTGGTGTGCCCAATGTAGAACAGGCTCAATTAAAAAATGACATGATAATGTTGAGTAAAGCTGTGGAAAATTTCTATAAACTTTTCATCCTATATGAAAGTTTTCAATATAAAGAAATCAGGTCAAGCAATCTTCATGCCTGGGTCAAAGACTCCACAATACACCCTGTCTTGCCTCTTGAATGCTAATTTTGAATCACACTCTGAGACCTACAGGTGTTGAGCGGCACAAGGGATTTGCTTTACTATTCATTTTTGATTGAAGTAAACAGAGAGACAAATCAAATTTTCCAGAGGCAACTCTGTGCATAAAGTCACAGTTACTATGATTGCGTTTAACTGGCCACTACATTTTGTCATACACTTTTAGTCAAAAAGATTATTTTAGGCTCCTACATAATTATAAACCAGTCAGATTTCCACAAAGCTATAATTAACTATTCAAATATATAACAAGTGATTATATTCTAAGAGCAATTCAGCTAATTACATTGCATTAAAAATTAGAAACAAATTAATTCTAAAGCAAAGCATATACTCAAGATTTTTATGTAATAGCTTGGGCCTAAATATTTGGTACATTGTAGAATCTTCAATGTGGAATGTGTGATAAATATTCACTTGTGAAATGAATCAACAAATAATGGGATGACTGTTTTGTATAGATTGATTTAAGTACTAGAAGAATCGAACTTGAAGATTTTAAGATTGAGTTTATAGATCTATATGCCTTGAAAATTTCATTCACTTATTTGTAATTTAATATCTGTGATTTACATTTTCCACATATCTCCTAAGTTGTTAGTTTTAAGCATTTTTCTAATTGATAAATTAAAAATGAATGTATTATGGTGTGCAGCATGAATTTTTGATATATGTCTGTAATTTTGAAATAGTTGAACTATATCCATTGTCTCAAATACTTATGATTTTTGTAGTGAGATCGTTTAGAATCAACTCAGCATTTTTAAGTATAAAATATATTGACATTAATTCATTACATAATAGATCACTTGAACTCACTCCTGTTTTCTAACTCAAGTTTTGAATCCTTGGATGAAATTTCACAACTTAGTAAACTCCCAAAATTTGGTTCTGTGCTGAGCAGTTTGCTCTTTATTTCTAAGGTTTTGCCCTTTTTAGATTCCACATAAAACTGGGAGCATGTGTCATCTGTCTTTTGTGCCTAATTAATGTCATTTAACATAAGACTTTTTCCAGGTTCATCCATGCTGTCAATAGTGGCAAGATTCTCCTCTTTTTAAGAGCAGAAAAGTATTTCATCTATGTGCATGCTCATGTGTGTGTGCATAGATATGCCACATTTTCTTTTTTACTCATCTTCTGATAGGCATATGGAGGTGGATTTCATGATCTAATGCATCAGTCAGTGTTTCCTAGAAACAAATATAGCACAACATATATACATATATAAGAATTTGCAACATGGGTTTACAATGGCTACACACAGAGTCAGATGTGGAAGAGTGCAGAGAGTCTGTCTGCATATTGGAGACCAAAGACTTCAGGTGAAGGTCTGGAGCACACTAGAGTGTCCTGCATGAGTCCACATCAGGAGGCTGATGGGTCTGCAAAGGAACAGTCTATGCCAGAAGGCTGAAGGATCTGCACAGGTAGCTGAAGAATCTGTTCTGGAAGTCAGAAGATGATGTCTAATGTGACTATGAAGACTTGAGTTCATCCACAGAAACAGAAGCAGATCCAATATTTTTTCCCTGTATACCATCCAGATGACAAGCTGCCCTAGGGTGTGAAACTGCTGAGCCAAAATATTTGAGTTTCTCTTACTCAGGTTGACACAATCAATCAACAAGGACAACTATTGTGAAAAGTGCTGCAAAAAATGAGGTACAGATCTGCACTTGTCATAGTGATCTCATTTCTTTTGGATATATACCCAAAGGTAGGATTTCTAGGTCATATGTCTACTTCTGTATTGAAAAACAAATAAAATATTATATAACACACTGGAATTTAGTTAGATATGAAAACACGTATGACCACCTCATATCTGCCAAATGTGATGTTGAGTAAATAATTTGACTATCTGAATATGGATTATTTGTTTATAGTAAATTTCATTGAATTATGATTTATTTATGTAGTCTCTGCTCTTGTATGAGTCATATTATGGTAGAATAAAGACTTTTAAGAAAATTTTCAGGAAGGAAAGCACTGAGTGAGAAGTTTGATGTTACAAAATAATGTCGGACAGTATCTCATGACATCTGAGAGGTCCAGAGAGACTTACATGCGTTGAATCCTAAAGGAATTACTTATAGTAACATGAAGTTAGAAGAAGATGCAGGGTTGGGAAACCAGTTTCCTCGGGGGAGGTAGAGAAAAATGGAGGGAATGAGACAGTGAGGGAATGAGAGAGACAGAGAGAGAGGCAGAGACAGAGAGAGACAGAGATATAGAGAGTGAAAGAGGGATGGAGAGAGGGAGAGAGACAAGAAGGGTTGGAGGGAATGTGGGAGGAAAGGGGAAAGTGAGAGAGAGAAAGAGAGACAGAGACAGAGACACAGAGACACTGTGATTTTTCATTTCAATGAGTTATTAAGCTCCAGTTTGAAAATATTCAAAAGAACAGAAACTTCTGAACTGTTGTATCATCTATTGCCCGATTACTCTCTAGGCAGACAAAGGTTTCACACAGTTGTTGGAATGACTTGTGGACTAAACAGGTGACAGCTTATGTGACCCACATAGTTTGTCATTTGGCTTCCCATGGCTGGCAAATAGCTTATGCTGAATTGAAACAGATTCAGAATTTGAAATCTAAAAGTCAATTGAACTTAATCATTTGTAAAACTATTTCATTTTTCCAAAATTTTCTTCTACAATTTCAAGAGCAATTTCCTTAAAACAAAATTGTTTAGCCTACATATACCCTCAGTTAACTCCTACTGTTTCTGAGGACAGAAAGGGGTGAAAACAAAAAAGAATGAGTTACCCTAAACTTCTCATCTCTTTGGTGGAGTGTTACTCCAAAATTTTCAAAAAAGTTGTTTTGTCTGTATAATTGGTGACCTTCTTGCTAACAATTGTTGTTTTTGTTACTTTTAGAAAATGTTCTTAGCTCTCACAATTTTATCATCACTTTAGCTAGTCCATGACATAAGCTTTATTCGGCTGCCCAATCATGGCAAGGTAAGGGCTATACTTTACAGCTCGTATTGTTAACATGATCCATGTTTGGGTGATACCTTCATCTGAGAGGCTGGAACGATTCCTCTAAAGCCCACCTTTCGGAACTTGTACTCTCGAAGATGCATGTTTCACTTGCAAAGTGAGGGATGAAATGGGGAGGATACCACTGAATATTCTCACCTACCTTACATAAGCTGCTACTCTATTAAGGATTTTCTTTTTTCTGTCATTGCAAGTAACAGTTCTTTCCTCAAATTTTTGTAGTACTCTGTGTATGTGCCTCTTCAGTCACTTCTCCCATGCAGTACAAGTTGGTCAGTACATGACCAATATTAGACAATGGTCTCCTTAACCACAGCATTAATTTCTGGTCATCATTAAATCTACAGTGATACAAAATAATAGTACGTACCAAAAAAAAAGGACAATAGGTTTTGTTTAAAAAGGGAAAGAGAAAAGGAAGACTGAAAGGAAAAAAATCAAAGACAAGAAGAGTTTAGTGTAAGTCAGGAATTAAGGCATTATCATGCATAATTGAATATACATTTTACAAGTTAAAATGTGGAAAATTAATTTTAAACATTACAGTAGGAATATGATGAGACTCTTCATTAAAAATCAAGATTGACTAAGTAATCCTGTTCAAATTCAGCTTTTAATTGACATATTTATTTTTATTGTATGACTAAATAAAACTCAGATCACAAAGGTTATTTGCAAATTGGTAATATTCAACCTCAGAAAGTCTGCAAATTACATGTTATTTGCTATCAGTGATATCTCAGAGAATGTTAGTTTGTGTGAGGTCACTCAGCTAATGTATAGCAATATGTTGTTCTTATGCTATGACCTTTCTCAGAATCACAGTAAAGAGACAACACAAATCAGATGAGTAGGCGAAAGGATAAAATTATAGGGTGAATTCTCTAGTTATTAAACATAAGTATAACATGGACTCATTTTCCTATTAATCCTCTGTTTTTGGCCTAATTAACACATGCTTTTAGCCAATTGGCATATTTACACATATATTTTTAATATATTCTTATCTCTCTAAAGATTATTCATCTTAATATACCCAAGATCAGTTGTCCAAGGGTCATGCATACTCCTAACATACAAGAGTGTTTGGAGAATCTATAAATAATGGAAACTTCTTTATAATTTATCCCATAGCTCAGAGATATGTGCCAACATTTGGTGTGATTAAAAACTTTTAGAGCTTTGAAGAGATGGAGATGCTAACGGCTGTGATTTGATCATTGAACAATACATACTTATTAAATTGCCATATGGGTCTTATTTACACTGTTGGTTTCTGACAACAGAGAAACCATGGTATATTTATGTATGTGTGTCTCATTTATTTCACTTAAGAGTATTTTCTCACAGCGCATCCATTTACCTAGAAATGTCTCAAATTTATCTTTTATGACTGAATAGTTTTCCACTGTATTAAAAAGCATCTTCTTTATCAATTCACAGATTGATGGAAATTGGTGATATTTCCAATATTTAGCTTTTACAAACTGTGGCACTTTAAACATAGGCGTGCATATATTCCTGTGTTTTGATGTTTTTGATTCTTTCAGGAAGACTTTCCTTTTTAATGAACTGCGAGATACTAAAAATATAACTGACCTGCTTTTTTTCCCTTTTCCTTATTTTCCTTTCCCCTTTCACTCATCCTGGCTCTTTTTTCCATTGGAACAATTCCTTCCCATTTCATAATACCTATTGTACATTTTAAATCTTATCTACTCTTTCAATTTCTCAAATAAGAGAAACAATATGTTGTTTACATATGTGTCTGATTTACTTCACTCATGGTTGTCATCTCAAGTGGCATTCATTTACCTATTAAAGCCTCAAGTTTATCCCTTTTCATGCTCAAGTGGTACTTCTTTGTATAAAAATACCACATCTTTTTTATTCATTCCTCAGTTGGACATTTAGGTTGTTTCTGAATCTTAGCTATTAAAAATTGTGCTATTAGTTACATGGGTGAACATATATCACTGTGTTATGATGTTTTTAATTCTACTGGGATGATATCTAGTAGAGGAATAGCTGGGTAGAATGGGTCCTCTATTTCTTATTTTTTAAGGAATCTCCACACTGATTTCCACAATGGTTGCTCCAGTGGAACTCCACCAGTGGAGAAGGGTTCCTTTTTACCCACAGTCCCATGAGCATTTGTTATTGGTTGATTTCTTCATGATAGCCATTTTTTCTGGGACAAAATGGAATCTCAGTGTTATTTTAATTTACAACTCTTGAATGACCAATGATGTTGAACACTTTTTCATGTATTTATCTGTCATTTGTATTTCTTCACCTGAGAAGTGCATATTCATCTCAGATGGCCATTTTTGGTTTGGGTCTTTGAATTTGAGGGTCCTGACTTTTTGTCAGTTATTTATATGTTCTACATGTAAATCCTTTGTTTGAGGCACAATTGGTTGAAGATTTTTCCCACACCAAGTGTTTTCTTTTCACTCTGTTGGCATTTATTTTGCTGTGCAAAACATTTTTAATAAGATGAGATTCCAATTGTGGATTCTTTGAAGTATTTACCACATGATCTGAATTTTGTTCCTGAACAATCTGCCCAGACCTTCAAGATTTCTACCTACCGTCTCTTCCAGTAAAATTAGTATTTCTGTTTTAATATTTAGCTATTTGATTCATTTTGATTTTAGTTTAGGGTATGACGATAGACATGGGTCTAGTTTTATTCTTTGACATGTAGAAAGCTAGTTTTTCATTTGTTAAAAAGGCTATTTTTCTTTCAGTGAAGATGTTTGGCCCTTTTATGGAAGATATGGCAGCTGAATATGTTTGGAGTTGTTTCTTTTAATCTTCTAATCTGTTCCATTGATCTGGGGGGTCTGTTCTTTTGCCAGTATGATGCTGCATTTATCACAGTAACTTTGTAGTATGATTTAAAGTCAGTGATTGTAATGACCCCTGCCTTGCTTTTGTTACCCAGAATTATTTTAACTATTCTAGGCCTGTTCTGGTTCCAAATAAATTTTATGGCTATTTCCTCTAATTCTGTGAGGTATAATATATCTAATGAAATAGGAAGAATATGTTGAAATGGGAAGGGTAACTAAGGTGCGGGAAGGAGGAAAAGAAGGAATGAAAAAGACAAAAAAGGAGAAAAGAAAGAAAAATGGAAACAAAGCATTTATAAATAAGTAGTAGAAAAGGAAATGAAGAAAAGGGAAAGGAATGGGAGACAAAGAAGAGTCAAGATATATAATGAGGGCCCTGGGGATATAGCTCAGTGGCACAAGTGCCTGCCCGGCAAGTACAAGATCATAAGTTCAAGCCCCAGTACCAAAAAAAAGAAATACATATATATATACACACATGCACATAATGTGCAGATACAAATTCCCTAGATCATTGTGATCATTATCGATATTTAAAATACACAAATAAAATTAATTAATTAAAAAATAAATTGTCATATGATACCACATACATAAAATTGAAACATAAGTTTAATGACATACATTTCTCTAATAAGTTAATAATCCTTTTTTTCAACATACAGGGAGTGTTACGATTTCTATAGCCATGTCCCCCAAAAGCCTTATGTAATTATACATGAGGGTTTTGGGAAGTGATTCCATCATGGGGACATTATTTAACCTTATTTATTTAGCAGTAAAGACTTGCATTTGGAGGTCTCCTCAAAGTCTCTCACACTCACCGACAGGGCTTTTGGGAGGTGCCTGGATGGTGGGTGTGTGATGCTGGATTGGGTTGTGAGATACTGAAATCATGAGAGCATGATATCCAAATTGTTTTAGTATAGTACTGGGTGTGAATAATGTAAACCCACGAACAATGTGGGTCACACCAATCAGTAGGCATACAACTTGCATAGAATACAAAGGGACAGAAAGAAGGCAGACTTGCTGGTGGTTACTTCCTGCCTGCCTTACTGTGAACTCTGCCATGTCCTTGTCATAAACCCTCTTACCTTGGAGTCAATTGACTATATACTGAGACCACTATAAATTGGGAGCTCAAATAAACCTTTCCTCTTTTAAGTTTGGGTGTCAAGTATTTTGTCTCAGCAAGGGGAAAAGTAGTTAAGAAAATAGCTAAATGTTTTGTTGGGATGAAGTGTAGTCTGCAGAGATGAGTCACAAGGGTGTGTCTCTCTCTCTCTTCCCTTGAGCTCTCTCTACTTCCAACCACTCTACAATGAACAACTTTCCTCTGCCATGCTCCTGTGCCATGCTGCCCTGACCAGGAGCCCTTGGACTACGGACTGAAACACCTATAAACTGTGATCCAAAATAAAACTTTCATGCTTTAAATTGTGGGTGTTGGGTATTGTGTCTCAGTAATGAGGAAAGTAACTGAGATAGATAGGAATAATCACTAAGAAGCTTATGGAATGCTTTTAGCTACTTATTTCATTCATACCTTAGTCACATTAAAAATTTTTTGTTGTATTACTATTTTCTACAAATATTTATTCAATGTATATTATTTTGCATGCATCATACTAAAACATAGTAAAAAAGAAAAAAATGAAAGAGAAAAATATAAATATTAACTAATATTTTTAAAAGCAGTTCCTTTTCAGTGTAGGTATTTAATATAAATATAAATAGAATATATACTTCCTTAACAGTAAGAAGTTAATTCTGAGTTTTGCAGGGGAAACTTTAAGAACTGTCCATTTCTATGTAACAAGAGATCCTCTCCAGGAAATTCTTCAATTTTCAGAATGTCTTAGTAGTGAAATGAATAATGAGCTTTGGTTCTGTTCCTTGACTTTATTCATCCCAGAGGTCTTGGAATGAAGAGTCTTATGGTATGCATAGTTCTCCCTGCTAGATGGAATTTATCTATCCCATGTCATTTCATAATATGGAGAATTGTTTAATTAGAAGTTTCCAAATGCAAGTCAAAGTGCATGTGATTTGGATAACCAGCCTCTTTGTTCAGTTGGGACTGAAGTTGTTTACAGAATGTTCCTGCATAAATTAGTCACTCTAAATCAGGGATGGCAAACCTCTTAGAGCTTTCAATATTAACCGAGAGCCAGCTGTGGCACATGTGCCATGGTTTGGCCATCACTGCTCTAAATTACAGAGCCTGGCCTCATTTAACCAGCATATTGTTTAACAATGGAACTGTTTTCCAGAAGCTGATGTTTTCCTGTTGTAAGTAGCAAAATATGATTTATGAATTATGTATAAATACTTTCATTTCTGTTTAAAGAAAGTACAACTTTCCTTCAGTTTACAACCTGAACAATTGAAAAGTTATTTTTCTGTGCTTCCATAAGTTGAAGAAATTATCCCCAATTTTACAATTAGCAATTCCATTTTTTGGTATCAATTTATGTTTGTGATATATAAAAATTGCATTCATTTTGGGGAACTGTTACATACATAGATCCCATCTTAATCCTTTTTACTTCTCCTGTCCCAGTTCTTTTCTTTTCCTCTTTTCCCAAATAAGTGATTCTATTTTGAGCGATTACTACTTGTGATCATTTTGCTAATGGCCAAGATGCAAAGTGTCTCCGTGTCTCTGCTATAACCTTTAAGCTCTTTTCAAATGGAAACTTTGCTTCATTCATCTTTTTACTCTTTACCATGAGCGAACTATTATGGTTGATTAAACAGAGGTTAAGAGAAGATACCCAGGATAGATTCCACAGTTATCTAGTAACCAAGTCTCAGAAGTGATAGTTCATTCATATACTGAGCTATCTACTGGAGCAGAGACAATAAATTCAGTTCAAACTCAAGGGGAGGGGAGGAATTTGGGAACAAATATTTTAAACCAAGGATCATTGTGCTATCTTAGTTATAAATTGTTATAACAGACATGTGCACACATTCACAGATATCCAAAATGGATTTCGTTTTAACTAGAGCAAAAATCACTGAGATTTAGTAACAAAGATGAAAAGTAAGATGGGACAAATGAATTCATTCATACTGTTGAGTCATATAATCATACTGAAAAAGAAGAGAAAGAAATGTGATAACATTGGAAAAGAAGTATTTTGCTGGAATTGTATTGTTAATTTTGATTTGTGTTGACACACATTTGCAGCTCATAATAGTTACTTTCCTTGTAGGAAGTAGGTGAATACATGTATCTAACACATCCAAAATAACTCTGCATAAATATAGTACCCTAGTTAGTGAGTTTGTTTCTTACAAAGGTAGATTAGTGATCCTACTGATATAATACTGTCAGAAAAGAGAAATGACATAGAAAATAGGATCAATATTTACAACTGTTAGAGTAAAAAATAAATAAACAAAAAAGTGAAGACAAATGGAACTCCATGGTGTTGGATTACAGTGAGTGATATCAGTGAAGCACATTGAGTATAATGGGCAGATCAATAGGCCACAAATTAAAGATATGGTATGTATAGGTTAGTACATAATAATGTATATCCCTGTTTTTTTCCAGGTTGTGCAATCTTAACAAGTGATTAAGTTAGACTTCGTCAGAAATAAGACATGCTAATTTCCTCTCCCACCTTGATTTGACAATGTGAAAAGAATATGCCATCTTCCTGATATTCTTTTGATATTCTTTTTTTTTTTTTTTTTTTTTTTTGTGGCACCAGGAATTGAACTCACAACCTTGCACCTGTCAGACAGGCACTTAAGTCACTGAGCCAAACTCCTGGTGCTGGTTTTTTGAGGCAGGGTCGCACTGTGTAGCTCAGGCCAGCCTTGTGCTCTTGTTGTTGCTCAGGCTGACCTCGAACTCACAACGCTCCTCCTACCTCAGTCTCGCAAGTGCTGGGATTAAAGGCGTGCGCCACCACGCCCGGCTTATCTTCCTGATATTCTTAACCCAAATTCATACCCTCAGACAGATCATGCAAAAACCTTTAAAGAAGCCCCAAGTTTAGAGTCTGTGTTAGTCAGCTTTTCACTTGCTAGGACAAAATACATGACATATGTGACTTAAAAGAGAAAGGTTTACTTCAGCTCACAGTTTCAGAGGCTTCAGTTCAAAAAACTGCTCGCTCAAAAGCAGAAATACAATGAAAGGACATAGCAAACAACATTTCCCACTTTATGGTAGCCCAGAAGGAGAGAGAAGGGGAGGAGCCAGCTAGAGAGCACTGAAACAAAAACATGCCCTTCGGGGTCCTGTCTCAGTGAGATACTTTCTCCAATCAGACAAACTTCTTAACAACTCATTAAGTTCTGAACTTACCATTGACTTAGTCTATTGATAAATTCATTGCCTTCATAATCCTTTCATATTCCAAATATCTTACCTTTAAACTCATAAACCTTTTTGGGGAATATTTTTGTCCAACCCATGAAAAGGTCAGTTTGCAGAATGCTTGACTAATACTGTTCATCTTGGTTACTTTTCTCTCTTTGCTGAGAGAAAATATCTGATACATATAGTTAAGGAAGTAAAGGTTTATTTATCTCACAGTTTGCAGAGGCAGAGATTTCAGTCCATAATTAGCTGGTCCAAGGCAGGGTGGCATGACAGAGGGGCAACCCTTCATGGTGGCAGAAGGTACAAAGGCAACAAGAGCAAAATGTAGGGGAATAAGCCTCATTTTCTCCCGTGTACTGTAAGCAAGCTATCTGCCCTGGGATGAATGTGTCTCTCACATCATCTCCCTGATCTCTTCTTGAACAGGTGCAGGATGTTTAAAAAGTGGAGACTCTGGTTCCCTGCTGAGTCACATAGCTAAACGTCTAAACTTTTCAGATTGACACAATGAGTCAACCATTATATCCTGGACCATATTCAACAAGCCAAAGGTAAGTCCCCTATACCTAGGATGTAGAACTGCTTAGTTCATTGGTTGAGCTTCTAGACTTTCAAGTTGACCCTAATGTATTAACCATCACAATCCACCCCTGTCAGTTTTGCAACCAGATACATTTCTTTAACCTGGTCTCCATATACAAAGGCATGCTTATTCTTATCATTTCACAATTTGAACACTATAACACAGGTTTTATCATCCTTAAGAATGAGTACTAAGCCTATCAACATTTTATTACATTAGGACCATAACATCCTTGCCAAAGACTCATGCACATCCCTTTATGCAAAAGGCTTTTAGTCCATCTCTAAGAGTTGCCATGTCTAACAGTCTCACCACTGCTGAAAAGTCCAAGTCCCAAGTCTCCTCTGAGATATAAGGCAAAATTTTAGCTTCAAGCCCCTGTACAAGATTAAACACTTCTAACATTCAGTAGAACAAGATTAACATTTTCATTCCAAAAGTAACAAGTGGGAATACAAAGGATTGGGTCCAAAGAAAGTCCAAAATCTAGTAGGGCAAACATTAAGTATTGTAGTTCTATGTACAGCATCTGAGGCAATCTGTGGCAAGTCGTGAGCTCTAAAGGGTTTGGATGATTCCACTTCTATGGCACTTCTGTTGGTTGTGGCTCCCATGGCTTCTCTCTTGTGCTCTCTCCACTCCCTCCTTGCAGGTTTCCTCAAATGAACCATGATCCTAGCTTTTTCAAACTTCTGGGTTCTCCACTGAACCTTTGGTTTCACCCTCACAACTTCACACACTGCCCTTTCAGAGGGACACAGCTTATCCTCCCAGACTTTTGGAAATTGAAGTGGAAGCCTTCTTAATCTCATAACTCCTGCATTTTGCATTCACCTAAAACCAGTGCTGCATGGATAATGTCAAGGTATCCTACCAGGTGGAGCCAAAACCAGATTTATCTTCTCTTGACTGTAGGGTTCAAGTACCTGGACCACTGGGCTCTCTGAATCCACTTCTGAGGGACAAATTTTCTATGTTCTGAAACATGGTATAGTTACCACCATTATAGTACATGGTGCTCTGTGGCTTTCTCCACAAAGCAAAGTCTCACACTTTTTCAGTTTTGAGGCTCCAAAAGGAGGAGACTTGCTGCTTGTTGTGATGCCCTCACACCGTCTTTTGTGTTCTCCTGTTCTTTCTCAACAATCAAGACCTCCTCAGCTGTATCATTGCAGTCCACAGCTTTACTTGTGCTTCTTTTCTGGCCAAATTCACAACATTTTAAATAAATCTTCTGGGCTCTCTACTCTTGATTCTCAACAAAAATCTGAACAAAAGTACCCAACAGTATCCATGTTACCACCTTAAAATTTGACTGCCTTGACATTTCTTCAACCAAATTATCGAGTCTGCCACCCTTAATCTCAGTCCCAGTCAAAATCTCTGGACACAAATAAAATGTAGACACTCTAACAACAAATTTAGTCCTTCTTCCTAGTAGAAATCTGCTAAACTTGGTCTTTACTGGCAGGATTTTTTATCAGCCTTCTGGTCTTCTGAGTTATGACCTGAATCTCCCACACAGAACAGTCTATATCATTCCAGATCTACTTTTATGTGAACCTTTCCAAATTCTTCCCACGAGCCTTTCCCAAAGGCTCTTGAACAACATGGTCAGGTAATGTCACAGCAAAAACCCAACTCCTGGTACCAAATACTGTCTTGGTTATTTTTCTCTCATTGCTGAGATAAAATACATGCTGCATAAAGTTAAGGCAGGAATATTTCACTTAGTTCCCAGTTTGCAGAGTTTCCAGTGCATATTCAGCTGGTCCAAGGCTTGTACATGACAGAGGGGCAACCATTCATAGAAGCAGAAGATTCAAAATCAAAAAAAGCAAAAAATTTGGGTAATAAGCCTCTTTCCTCCCTTACATTGTAAACAAGCTACCTGCTCTGGTCTGCAAATAGCCCTAACATGATCTTCCTTTCCTCCTCTTCAACAGGCTCAGGTTATTTATAAAGAGAGGACCTTGGTCCCCTGATAACTCATTGAGTTAAATTTCCAAATTTCTCAAAATGACACTGTGAATCCACCATTACAACATCCTGGGCAGTAAACAGCCACCCTAGCCCAAGTCTTCTCCACCCCAGGAGGTAGAGATGCTGAGTTAATTAGTTAGGTGTTATGCTTCTCAAGTTAGCACATTGTATTTACCATTGCATGGTTTAAAACTCTCAAAATCTTAAAAGACAAAAGAAAACTGAGAAACTGACAGAGTGAAAGAGATTAGGAATTCGTGATATAAATGTGCTGCTTTTTTTCCTATGGTAATAAAAAATATTAGCAGAAAATTTATGAAATACAGATCTGTGGTTGATTTGATACACTATGATTATGTTCTTGATCACTCTTCTATGGTTAGATGTATTTTGGTTAATATGTGTGAAATGTCTCTAAGATATTTGCAACTATTTCAAAAGCTAAAATGATCTCAAAAGTGATTAAGGAAACCCAATGCAGGAAAATATCCTTCTTAGGTAATCTGATTTTCTATGAGGTTGTTTTTCTTCATTGAGCTCAGACTCATAACTTGACTTGTCCAGCACCTGATCGTCCTATTAAGGAAAAGAGAAAGCAGTAGGAATTTTGACTGGTGCTGATGGCTATTGAAACAAATCAAATGCATGACAGTCTTAATACAAGTCAGATAGCCTCATTAGATGCTTGCTAAGTTGTATAATGTTGCAGGAATCCTGGGGACTGAGCCAGAAAGGTGGACCAAAGTTTCTAACTCACTAATGATGTTTAAGAGAAGGAGAGGAATACAAAATACGAGAGTCCTTCAAATATTTGTGAGTTTTGAAATGATGCAGCTATTGGCTAAAAACCTATGTTTTAAATTTCCAAAGAGACAGAACATTTAGGAATCAGAATAATAATTAGATGAGCTCTTAGTAAAGCATTCAGAGAACAATTATTTGAGAACTATAAATAAAAAAGGAACAATTGAATCTGACCAAAACTGCAAACCTACTCCAATTCCCAAATCATCTCCTACCAAAATGAAAAACCCTGAATGTTGGATGAAATATATTACCTGTGTCTTCTATGTTTATTTGATACACTTGTCTGGTATACAGTGAAAACTATTTCACATATGATGAGTTAATGATATTTATCTGATTGAAAATGAGGGTTAAAACAACAAATAAATCCTGTTGGAAATCCATATATTAGAGTTACCAGGCATAAATTTTAAAATAATTAGAATGATGTGAGATATAGAAAAAGAAGGAGACATGGATAAAAATTAGAGGTTTCCATAGACAATGAATTTAAAATAAAACATATCACGTATCTAAAATCATATGATACCCAAAATTCAGAATTTATAGAAAAGTTTTAATGGTAGTCTGGCTACATCTGAAATCAGGATTAGTGAATGTAAAGATAGTTCAAGAGAAAATATTAAATTGAAGTATCAAACTGTCAGAAAAAAATTCACAAATAGACTCAAATGGTAGTGCTAATGTCAAACCCCAGTGATGTGGTGTACAAATCCTCAAAAGATAAGAAGGAATACAGAGATGGTACTATTGTTTGAATCTCAATGTTTCCCCCAAAGCCTCATGCAGTCCTGGGTGAGATTTTTTCAGAGGTGGCTAAATCTAGAGTGTGTGTTTAATTCATGGTGCCAAGCTAGGATTAAGGGTGGGTGATTACCAAAACAGCACACTGATTGATTTGGGACTGCCCTAATCCCAGTAGGCTGGATACAATATAAGGACAGAAGGAGCCTTGTTGTACCCCTTCTCCCCATTATCTTTGCTACCTTTGGCCCGACGCACACTGTTTTCCTCTGAGAACCACCCTGCCTTGGAGACAGTTGGTTATGAACTAAACAGTCTACAAACTGTAAGCCAGATAAACCTTTCCTCCCTTAACTTGTGGATGTTTGATACTTTTTCTCAGCAATGAAGGAAAAATAACTAAGACAGGTGGAAACAATACTTAAATATTTAATACTTGAGTATTTCCAAAACTTAGGAAAGTCATCAACATACACATTCAAGAAGTTTACTACATAGGTACAAGGCCTACACCACATACCTTGCTTTCTTTTCCCAGACCTTCACTGATGTTCAAACACAAACACCCATGGAACAAGACTGGCCTTCAGCAATACAAAATGTGAGAGAGCACAAGAGTTAATCCTATAAGATTACCACTGAAGGCTGGTGAACTCAGAAAAACACATAGAAGGGTATGTCTTCAAACTCATTGAGCTTAAAAAGAGCATAAAAACAAATTCTGAAATCAAATGTAAAATTCAATTTACATTTAATTACAGATATATAGGAGATACACTATTTTTATTGAGTTTACCTACAATTAGTAAATGGGTACCATGTAGATTGAGAGCTTTTGTGTAGATTTTTTTTATTTTAAAAAAGCAAAACAGAAAAAGAGGTAGAAGTAATACAGAACTTTAAAAAAGTAAGAAATCAATACTAGTCATTATATTACATATTGCTGTCTTAGAATAGTTGTTCAAGTTGGGAAATCTAAACATAAAACAATCAGACAATCAAACAATGACAACACAAACTATTCTTTCTGATGAACTAACAGAGAATTAGTAGTATAGTTATCTATCTTGCACACTTACACATACATACAGTTATATGTATATCTACAAACATATCTTTTCTTCCATTTTTCCTTTCCTGTATCCCAGCTTTTATGTAGATTTTTAAGAACAGATGAAATTTGTTAAACTAAATATTCAGCCTATTATGAGGTGAGTTACTCCAAGCAGGAAGGATGAATTTCACTAGATTCTCTTTGACGTAGTAATCAACTTTCTTCTTCCTATGCACCAATTGTGGGAGGCACAAAGAAAATGATAAATATGCTAAACTTTCAGCCATCAAATAATTTGCAGTTTATTGGAGAATATAAAAAGTAATGATTATTTCTCAGATAAATACAATGAGCACACTTATACTTTTGTTTCACATGGCAGCTGTAATTTGTACATGAGGCTTCTGAGAGTCAGTGGTAACTTCCTTGCTGAATGTCATATCACCATTTGGAAGAGCTCATAAAATTCAAATTCAAGGTTTTCTTCTCTACATCGCACACACATAACCCTGACACAGGCAAAAGAGAAGACATCAGGAGAAAGGCTCAGATGAAGGACTCTGACTTTCAGAGGAAGGGAAGCTCTACACAAGGATGATACATTCAGATAATCTGAATGCACGGATACATCACTTGGAGTCCTCTGTCTTATTCCTATTTTAGATATGTTTATATTAGATAAGAAAAACAAACTGCAGAAGTGTAAAAACTTTCTCTGTCTTCTTACCTGTTACAAAAGGCTTGCCCTTTGTAAATCAAATGTGACGCACTGGATTGATTCATTTGAGTGTTTGTATTTTCTTACGCACAGGTTGGTGGACTCTGATTTCTCCCTAAGGGAATAGATTAAAATTTCTTTTTTAATTGAAGAGAAAGACTTACATTTCAAGTAAGTAGGAGAAAAATTAGCCATATCAGCAGCTAGGGCTTGTCAGTTCTTAATAAGCTTGAATTATGATTAAGTTATAATTATGACATAAAATTTATGTGAAACTGTGAGGAACAAATGGGAGGAATGCTTATTGAATTAGACAGTATAATTGATAAGTACTGATAATAAAAGAACATTCATTTTATGTTCAAGTAAAATATTTTCATCATCCTGTGATTTATTATTCAAAATATTGAAATGCAATTCTTCAACTTAAAGAATAACATGTTAGAAAAGTTTTATAAATAATTTTATTTTTTGTCACTGGTGTCAAAACTGCATGAAGCAGCAGAAAGCTTTTTGCAATTGCAAACTTGAGGTCATATCTCATTACAGTAAATAGGATTATGTTGCATTTGTTATTTCCACTAACCTTTTAGTTTTAATATCTTTATCTTTAACCACCAAATGAAGGAAATGATTCATACCTAACCAGTGTTCTATGTGAATTAGACTTAATATACAGACTGTATCAGACACATAGGAAGGGCACAGTAAGCAGTAAATAGTCACACAATTTGCATTTCTATATGGCCCTAAAATGACCCTGGGTATTGATAGGACTTATCATCCATTGGTCTTTTTGAGCACTTGCTCTGCTAACCCTTGTGACAAGTGCCCTAGAGTATAAGTCACAGGCAACTCAATGTCAGCTATATCAGACTCCACTAAAGGAGGTAGTGGTGCAAAATGACATAGTAGAACTCTATGAGAGACTTTGAAATAAAGAAAACCATTTTCCAGGGAGAGTTTTCTCAAAAACCTTTTGAAGAAGGTGTCATTTTAAAACTTGATAAGGTTTTATGAGTCTTTAAGAAGCTGAAGCAAGGTAAAAATACTGAGGAGACTGTTTTATTGTCAATTATCTTAGGTAGGATTCAACTCATGAAAGATTCTCTTCTAATTTTCACCTGACAAATTTCTATTTCCTTATTGCTTAACTGACATTTTTGATAGGAGTGTTGCCCAGACCAACTTTCTTTTTGAGTGACACAGCTTATATATGTCTGGTTGCAACACTTTCCTGTGAATGATGGCTTCACTTTGAAGTGAAGTAAATACAAATCCTTCAGTCAATTATCCCTGCTTGAAATCAGGCAGTCTTATTTTACTAGAATTCCATATGCACGTTTGTGTGCACAGAAACAATTCTGTGTGTATCAGTACTCTTCTTGGCATTGACAATTTACTGATGAACAAGAGTATTGTCTTAACAAACCCCTAATAATCTTCGGAAAAGGAGAAGATACACATGTAAATATAGAAACATGAAGTATATTAAAACTTACAAAATAGGGACATCAATAATATGGAGACTAAGAGTTGCTGCTTTATATGACTTGGAAAGATCTCTTGGAATGACTGACAAACTGCAAAGCAGGTAGTTGTGCTAAAATGCAGAATTCAGCTTTTGCTTCATCATGATTATTTAAAGACTGAAACTGGGCTAAGTTTTGGATGAAGGAGGGTCAGACAGAAAGTAAATACAAAAGGAGTAGAAAAAGAGTGGGCAAGTCATTCATTAGCTACTGTCATAAGTAAAATAACATGGACTTTGTGTTGATTATCTATTAGGGTACGGGTAATGTGGTTAATTTCCTGCAAAACTAAGTACTTTGCACTCCTTTAAAGAATCCTAAATGTAGTATCTACTTCATTCCATTTCTTGGGGAAAATAAAGGCTTCTCTACAACAGCAAATTTATCTAGGGAATCTTAATTTTGAACAGTTCGAGGGTAGAACAACTCTCAATCCTGATCACAGGAGTTATTCACTCCTGTTGACACTGCCTCCTGACGTGTTTCTCAGGAGGTTCCTGCAGTGAGCAGCTGAGCAGCATGTAGTGATCAGAGGACTTTGACCTCTGTCCTCCACAAGGTCAGCCTCCAAGTTTCACTCGTTACACCTAACATCCCAAAATCATAACGGAGAGCCAATGAATATCAATCTATTGGTGTATAAGGTGGCTAGAAGAAGTGAAATAAAATTCTTTTATATCAATCACAGTGTCAGTGAGTCACGGTGCTATATTTTATCAAAATCAAAATTTGATTTTTGTTGCTATTGTCATCTCTGTGTTTCCCAGGCCATAGCACTATGAGTGAACAGAAAGGGTAAGTAACTTTCATCTTACTCACGAAAGATCTGTAGCAACACCTAGAATTTTTCCCCTGTGGAACGTAAGTGGGAAAGAGGTGCAAGGAAATTTCCACTAGCAACCACTAGACTGTGAACAATAAAATCAGAAATACCCTGGGACAGTGCTAAAAAGCAAGCATCTATGCACCCTGAATTGTTATGAGAACCTGACTTCTTGTCACCTGGTTGGTTTGACAGCCATTTGCCATTGGTTTTCTTCTTGGTTTTGCTATTTATTAATTTGACAAATATCGACTGTGATGGTATTTTTAATTCGTTCACTTTTTCTTTCATCAATTTGCACTGTCATGGGCAAAATGTTTAATAGATATGTTGTCAGATAGGTAGAGATTGAAGATATGTTCAAGAGCATCTCCTCTGATAATGACAGGATGGACAGATTTTAATGTATTTTTGTAATATAGCCTGTCATCTGCCACAATTAAGGATGCAGTGATGGGAAGATACACAATTCTCAATTCCATCTCTTTTGTAGAGAATAAAATTTCACAAACCAGAGACACTGGAACTAAAACTGGAAGAACACCAGAAATTTCTTGAGAAAAAAAAGGGGTAAGTAAATAGTAGGTAAAAATAAATATTTTCTGAGCATCTTTTCTTCCAAGGTTACTATTCCAGGCTCTGGAGATTAGCAGCAAATGAATGAGACTGTCCAGTGCTTGGGAGAGTTTACTTTCTCCAGTGGGAAAAGTGCAGTGAACTTAAACATTAGCACAAATGAGGGACTGACCATAAGCTTAGCCTCGATTGAGGGCTTACAGATGGTCCAAATAGCAGCAGTGCTCTGGGATGGGTCTAAAATTTAGATAGATTTCTGTCTTGGTAAAATACAAGTAAAACACAACAATCACTTCATGTTGCATTCCTGAAAACAGGCTTAGTGCAATTTGGCAGCTTCTGGCCAGACCTCTTAAAGTCTGCTCTTAACATCCCTCCATCTTAAGTGTTCCAGGAGAGGGAGCATAGAGTGCACAAGCCTCAGCCCCTAACTGTAACAGGGCCAAAAAATCAAATGTTGATGAATGTCTGCCTGTGAGTTTGACAGGCAAAAACTAGGAAGGAAAATATTATATGTATGTAGATATACACATATAACTGCATGTGTGTATATATGTGAAAGATAGATAACTATACTACTGATTCTCTGTTAGTTCATCAAAAACAGTTTGTGCTGTCATTGTTTGATTGTGTGATCCTTTTTTATGCCTGGATCTTGTAACCTGAACAGCAATTTCTAAGATAACAATATGCAATATATTAACTAACATTGATTTCTTACTGGCTTTGTTTAAAATTCTATATTATTTCTATCTCTTTTTTCCTTTGCTTTTTAAAAATAAAAATAAAATTACACATATTTAAAAAAAACATTACCACCACCATCTATGGGTGTGTGCAGTGTGTGTGTGTGTGTGTGTGTGTGTGTGTGTGTGTGATAGAGACTGTGTGTATAAGAAGAAATCGTGGTGCGTGCTTGTAAACCCAGTACTATAGGATGCTGAGGCAGGAGAATCTCAAGTTTGAGCCTTGGCTGGGAAATACAGTGAGACCTAAACCAAATATTAAAAAGGAAATATAATTTTAATAATAACAAGACCTAAAATGGGATCAAAATTTCCAAATTCTTAAGGCTGAATCTGATGAAAAAAGGGTGAGAACACCATCTTGAAAAACACATATTCATGTAGGTATTTCTACATGTTTATCCAGTTTAGCAGTGTCTAAATAAATCCTTCATCACTTTTCTGTCTATAGTATGCTCTTCTATATTTTTATAGATTGCAGCACTTAATATTAGCAAGATTATACTTCTTACACTTAGATATTCATGAAGTAAATGCACTCAATGTTTCTGCATATTTTGGGTATGTTTGTGTGTACATTTGTGTCTGCTTGTGAATGTGGAAACTGATAAAGATCATTCCATTATACATCAAGGGGAATAATGAAGAATAATGAAAGCAAGCTTGAAAAACTTGCTAGAGGACTAATGATGACATTATCATGGCTGATTTCCAAAATAATAGCAGTTTAGAGAGTGAGGTATTAATACAAAGATAAAGATATATTCAAGGAATGAAATACAATGTTTGGAACAAAATCATGTATACAGTTAGTTGATTTCCAACAAAGTGTGAATGGCAATGCATTGGACATTATATTCAATGGCACTGAGATAAATTGATTTTTCTTTTGAAACGTTCAAAGCAAAGGTGATCCTACTCGTTGTATATTACATATACTGACAAATTTTTTACAATAAAATGGGATACAATAAATTTACTTGAAAACGAAAAAAATGCAGAATGAAATGTCTTCATTGCCATAAAGTAGGCAGGTTAAAAAAGTAGTAACCAACACAAAAGGAAAACTAATAAACTAAACTATCAAAATGAAAAGGTGCCTGAGCACTGTGACACATTCCTAAAACCCCAGGATTCTGGCTGTCTGAGGCTTTACAGGACATTGTGGCTTAATGATACCCTATTTGGAAAGAAAGAAAGAAAGAAAGAAATAAGAGACGAGAAGAAAAGAGGAAAAGGAAAAAAAGAAAAGAGAAGAAAAGAAAAGAAAAAAGAAAATGAAAGAATAGGCTGGCTGTGTTGCAGCTCAGTATGAAGGTCCTGACTTTAATTCCCAATAGTAGAACAGAGAAAGATTGAGTGGGATTAATATGAAATTTCCTCGAAACACCTGAAATTAAAATAAGGAGAGGTGAGGGAGATAGAGACGTCTGTGAGCCCTGTGAACTATAAAACTAGGACATGTTCATTAGGAGCAAAGAAAAAGTGTGGCAGAAGCTCAGAATAAATGGAGTTCAGTAAATATCTGGAGGACATATTTAGTACATATATACTTACACGAACTCACAGAAATAACGTAGAAAATCATATCCTAGATTAAAATATGATAAAGAATGTGTAGAGTTATCACACTGTGATTTTAGGCCCATTGACTGGATTCGGATATTTTTAAAAAATATAAGCTGTATGATTTTGATAAGATAACATTTGTCCCCCTGGTCCTCAAATTCATCAGTCAAAAATAAACAAGGATAGCATGTGCTCCACAATGAACTGATACCTATAGGTTTTCAAAGCAGTGCTGTGCACTAAGAATCACTCAACAGCAATGAGTTTGTACATCAAATTGTTTGCCACGCTTCACAGAGTACCAGCATATGCATTTTTGGTGTATTAATTTCTATGTTATCAATTTTTCTGTGCAGTATTTAACAATTGTCAAGTGCATTTTAAAAGTAATTTAATGCCATCCACTTCTGATTCCAAATGTAGAAATGAATGTGAATTTTATTTGTTTCTCTCTTTCCTTTGGTTTATATATAACAGTGACTTGATAGGACTACTTTCTTCGAAGGTCTATAATAAGTAGTCTGTTCAACTCTTGGCTAACTGAGATTTCTTTTACACACAAAAAAGAAAGAAGGTTTATTGAACACCAAATGCAATGCCTGTATTTTACCTGGATTTCCACATTTAATCTTTCCAACAATCTATTGAGGAATATATTATTTTCCCCATTTAGCCAAGAAGCAAATTGAGAATGAGCACACCTGAATAACTTACTCAACACTACAAAGCAAGGAATTAGTAGAACCATCATTCCAACCCAGATTTATATGCACTTTTCAGGGTATCAAATTGTCTCCAGATCCTGTGAGAATTTTGTATGCTTTATAAAGGTCTTAGGACCTGCATACTAATGTGTACGTAATGAAAAATGTTCCCAAATTCGATCAAGGTATATGTAAAATAGTCTGGCAGATTAGGTAGAAATTGAAATATTTCATAGTTATGAGTGTCAGAAAAATTTTCCTGTGTTGGTTACTTCTGTACAGGACATTGCTCATCAATTATTATATACATTTGTATTCTGTCCTTTAAGCCTGTAATGCATTCCTGTAGTTGGGTAGAATTTTCTTTATACTTTGTCTTCCTCTGGATGTAGACTGGTGATGTTTTCCAAAGGTTGCGCTAATTAGAGAACTAATACACTGTTGCTGAATTAATATTTTTCAATTTAGATAAATGTTTAAAAAGGAAAAAGAGAGTTTTTAAAATATTCCACAGTTTTAAAGGGAATATTTATTTAGCCACTATCCCTCTATTTCTAAATCATGTGTGCTTTGGCCTATTTATTTGCTTATTTTGTAAATAAGGCTATTTTAAAAATGCACCCCACATTTGTTTGACTAGATTTAGTTAAACACATAAAGACAGAGAGTAACGGAATGAAGGAAGACATTTTTATTTTTACTTTTTATTTTTTTATTTTATAGAAAAAAAATAAAACAAAATTTCATGACAAAATAAAAGGTTAACAACAATAGTTAATGCATTACATGTTGTTATCTTTGAAGTAGTTCCTCAGGGTACAATATACAGGCATAAAAATGTTTGCAATCATTATTAGCACAAACTTTCTTTTTTAATAAACTACAAGACATTAAAAATATAACTGACTTGTGTTTTTTCCCTTTTTCTCTCTCTTCTTTCCCTTTTTACTCATCCTAGTTCCTTTTCTTTTTGAACAATTTCTTCCCATTTTGCAATATCTATAGTACATTTTAGGCCTCATTTACTTTTTGAATTTCCCACACAGGGGAGATGATACAATATTTACACATTTGAGTCTGATTTATTTACTTATGGCTATGATCTCAAGTTGCATCCATTTACCTATAAAAGCTTCAAGTTTATCTTTTTAATGTCTGAGTGGTACTGTATTGAGCAGTTCCTTCCCTTTTGACTTTCATAATGCCTATTATACATTTTGAATCTTATTTACTCTTTCAGAGGGCCAAGGATTTAGCTCAGTAACTTAAGTGCCTGCCTGGCAGGTATAAGGTTGTGAGTTCAATCCCTGGTACCAAAAAAAAAAAAAATGACTACTCTTTCAGTTTTTTACAGAAGGGAGACAATACAATGTTTACACATATGAATCTGATTTATTTCACTTATGAGAATGGTCTCAAGTTTAATCCATTTACCTATAAAAGTCACAAATTTATCCTTTTTGCGGCTGAATAGTATTCCACTGAATAAAAATAGCACATCTTCTTTATCTATTCCTCATTTGATGGGCATTTGTGTTGTTTCCAAGATTTAGCTATTACAAATTATGCTGCTATAAACATGGGTGCATATATATCGCTGTGCATGTATGGGTGCACATATTTTCCATTCTTCCAGGAAAATACCCATGAGGAGGACAGCTAAATCAAAGAGAGACCTCTTATCCTAGGTTTTTGAGAAGTCATGAAACTGATTTCCATAGTGGTTGCACCAGTCTACACTTTCAACAGCAGTGGAAATGAGTTCCTTTTCCCCCACAACCCCACCAGCATTTGTTATTGGTGATTTCTTGAGGATAGCCATTCTTTCTGAAGTGAGATGGAATCTCAGTGTTGTTTTAATTAGCATTTCTCAAATGACTAGTGATGCTGAACATTTTTTCATAGATTTATTTGCCATCAGTATTTCTTCATATTTCACTCGAAGATCTTACTACTGTGGAGTTCGTGTTGAGAAGTTTGCCATGATTCTGATGTACTTTGCTTTTTAGACAATATGTATCTTTCCTCTAACAGTTTTTATTATTCTGTTCTTGTGATGAATTTGTGAGATCTTGATTATTGTATGTCTGGGTGTAGATTTATTTTAGTTATTGCTAATTGGAATTCCATATGCCTCACTTATCAGTATGTCAAATTTGTTTCCCATGCTTGGGAAATTTTCTCCTATTATTTCTGCAAATACTCTTTAAATGTCATTTGTGTTGACTCCTACTTTTTCATTGATTCCAAGAATCTTATATGATTTCTGTGTCATCTTGTATCTTTTGAATAGTTATTTCCTACTTTTGTTATTTTCAACAGATGTTTCCTTTCGTGGTTTACCCAGATCCTGTCTTCAAGGTCTGAAAGTCTGTCTTCAGTTTTTGTTATTTTTGATAGATGTTTCCTTTCATGGTTGCTACCCAAAATCCTATTTTCAAGATCTGAAAGTCTATCTTTAGTTTTGTTCATGTGATTTTTCTAGTTTTCAATGGAATTTTTAATTTCCTGGATCTCTTTTTGAATCATTTTCATGCCTTTTATTTCTTTTTTATATTGATCATTCATGATTTCCATCCTCTTCATATTATCATGTATTTTAACTATTTCTACTCTAGATTTGCTGAGAATTTCCTCTATAAATGTTGACATTTATTTTTTTACCTGAGAAATTAATTCTGTTATGATTTCTTCTATAGCCTCATGGATTCTTTTCTTTATTTCAGTGGCTATCATTTCAGAAATGTCATGTGTGTATCTTCTATTGGCCTCTATATTTTTGTCTCCTGGACTTGTTCTGGGTGGGCTGGAGGTCTGAAGCTTCAGTTTGCTTCTACATCTTGTCATTTTCTATTTTGAAAGATTTCATCTTGCTTTCTATGTTGAGTCTTGTAAGTTTTTGTAGCAGGTAACTTTATCAGTGGTATTAAGGTCTCTCTAGGTAGTTTGTTCTTTGTGGATGTCTTGCTTGTGTGTGGGATTCTTGGTTTGCCTCTGTCCCAATATTTTATTTTTGTAATTAATTAAGAGTAACATGTTGGTGTCTGTTTGGCTAAGTTTCCATTCCTTTTTTGTTGGAGTGCGGTGAGATAATTACTCCAGAACTTCCCAGTATTGCTCTAGAAGTGAGAACAGTTGATTAAAACACATATGTAATCCTAGCTAAAGTAGTATAATTAGCAACAACAACAGCATCAAGCACAGTTTAGAAATTGACAAACTGGTAGCTCTTAATTTTCTGCCTTTAAACCTAAAAGCAAAATCTACAATTATAATACAGAACCAATTGTAAATTGGGAGTTTGTATGCAAAGCATTTCCCCTTGGTAGAGTAGTTTTACTCTGTGGTTGGGAAATTGAAGATAGATAGTGGGCAAAACAAAGATTACTCAAAAGAAAGTAGAAATCAGGCTAGATGGCAAAGATTGATCATACAAGCTTTGTGATACTAGAAAAGAGAGCAAAACCAAAAGAATGAAGAAGTAAGAAAAGGATTATCGGAACTTGGTCTCTGAGTTTGGGGAATGGGATTATTTTTATGTGGCTGGATCTTACCCCAGAAATTTAGAAAAGAGAGAAACAGATAAGAAAAAATGAAACAAAAACAGAGAGAGAGAGAGAGAGAGAGAGAGAGAGAGAGAGAGAGAGAGAGAGAAGGGGAAGACTTACATGCCTGCTTCTATTCTGTGTATTTTTGTTCCCAAGCACAATACTGGTTCACCCAACTTATCACCTGTGGTCTCCTGTTGTTGATGTTGCTTCCGGTGATTCTACACCATGAGTTCTGCCTGTCCATTCGGTGCACTCTCACTGGGGTCCCTACTGTGTGTCTGATGCTCCTGCTGGCCTCCAAGCCTTTCTGCACTATTCACCTGGATCTTGGCAGCCACAAGGGAAAGGGCCTGTCTCTTGGCCTTCCCGTGGTTCTTTTTACCTCAACATTTTTATTATTTTAACATTTTGATAGAAACATACCAAAATATATCACCAAGGACCACATGGGATGCATCAACTGGAGGTGAACATCAGAGAGAGGGAGAGATAAGAATATTATATAGGTAGGTAGAGTATTAAGTGTGATTATACAGCTCAAAGAATTAACACAATGCAAGCATGCTGGAAACACATATGCTTGAAAAGTTTGTGTGATTTTGTAAGCCCTGGGGTTCAGTGGTGGTCTCAGGTTCTATGGAACCTGGCCCTATAATGTTGAGGGAAGGAACCATGTCTGTGTTGGTAGAGTATGACCTAAACAAACAAGATGGTAAACAACATGGCTCTCTACACCAACAGGTTGCTTATCAAAAGTATGTAGGAGCAGGCAAGTCATTTGTTGCTTCTAGGAATTGGATAACCCTGGAGAAGCAATTTCCTAGGTTTTCAAAGCCCCAAACGACAAAGAAGCCAAAGTTCAGAAAATAAACCAGTGGACTTATAAGGGTCCTTGTACACTTCTCTCATGTTTATACAGGCATACTAACCCACCAGGTGAGTCTTTGTTAAGTGTAAAGAAATATTTGAAAATTCAAAGGAATAAAATAACAGTTTCCTATATACACTGGATAGTGTTATTTCAGGTTATTCTTCCCTTTTGGAGTATTTGTCAGTCTCTTTTTGAAATCAGTATTACTTGCATCTTTACTTAGTATACTCCTTTCCATTCATTTTCTTTTCTGGTAAACATATGACCATATGTTCTTAGATATTCCTTTTAATTAGCAATAGAGGGATAAGAAACCTTGATCCTGTCCTGGTTTCCATATGGTTTGTGATCCTTTCAAAATGGCAAACACACACATCTGGTAATAATTTCTTTAACTTGCTTTAAACTTTGTCTGTTAGTGGTCATTTCTGATACTCAGTGCTAGGTCTCAAGCTGGGTCTATGTTTATGCAGAATGGAGCTCTTAGGATAGTATCAACTCCAGCTCTCCATTGATTTCTGTGACCATCGCCTCTCCCTTATATCTCCCACTGCTCCAAGATCATTGTTAACCTCACTGCACAGAGAATACACATTAACAAGAGAGACAGGTGTTCTATTGCATAATATCCTAGCATAGCAAACAGTAAATAAATGCTACCTTGGCCCTGTTACTCTTCATAGTGAAAGAATTTGAATAAGGGAAATGCTTATTAATCAGTAAGAGATCACTTTATTGTTATCTCAGCTAGCAAATAAAACTCCTATAGAGAACTCTCCATGTTGGGCCGAGAGGCAGCAACCAGAAGAAACCCCGCCTGCCTCCCTGGTGAGTTTGCATCACTGCACAAACTCCAGGAAGAGAAAGAGAAGTGTGTCCCATAGGCCTACCAGCGAGCAGGCTATGAATCAAGGACCTTCCCCCACCCCCTGTGATCATCCTGCTTGCACAGAGGACCTGCTAAGTTTGTAGCAACTAAGGTACATAAAACAACTAAATGCTTGTATTGTTAGGGTTTTTGCAGGCCTGGTGCCCACAGTCTCAGCATTTCTTTGGTAGATGACACTGTGTAGTGTGACAAATATGTGGGATTGTCCTCTGTCTTGTCTTCGAGCCCCAATATTGTTCTCATTGTTTTGCTTAATTTTGTTTAAGTTTCGTTTCCTTTTTTTCTTTTCTTTTCTTTATTTCACATCCTGTTTTTATTGGTTTTATTGTGTTTTGTTTTTGGTTTGTTTTTGCTATGCTTGATGGAATGGTCAACTATTCTGAAAGTAACAAGATACAATATAGTAGCTATTATTTTCATAGTATCTCTCTTTGAAGTTCTATGCCAGTTCTACTGCTTTGTTTTGATTGTTCTGTTATCTTTTGTTGGATTTTACTATCTTTGAAACAAAAAAAAAACTCCTGTAGCCGGTTTTCTCGGTGGCTGAGAGAGGCTGTGGTTCACTTTGGGGGAGCTCTGCTCTTCATATTGAGCATCGCTTCCTGGCTCCAGAGGGGAAGATATTTGCTGGAGAAGTTTGTCACGCTGGGCTTCCTGACCTTTACTCGACTGTTATCATTGGAGTAGCTCGGCTCCTTGTTGCCACTGAGGATGGCTGTGGTACTTTTCAGGGGAGATCTGGTCCTTATTTTGAGTGTCACTCCTTGGTTCCAGTGTAGAACCCTCAACCAACTGGCACAGCTCCTTCACCCTGCTAGCATAGACTTTCTTGCTTCGACTGCTGACCTTTGGCCTTCCCAGCACAGATCCATAAAATAGACTGGCATGAGTCCTTATCGTGGGCTGTTAGATTTCCAGTTGGATTTGTGGGAGGCATTGTCATGGGCTCTGAGTTTTCAGCTGGACTCATGCAGGACATTGCTGTGGGATCCAGGCCCTAGGCTGAGTATTCTGGGTCTTTAGTGTTGTGGACAAATTTTCCTGCAATTTCTTTTGTTTAACTCTGGGCAACCATCATAAAACAGTATTATAAATTCTGTGTCCTGTATGTAGTTATTCTCCCTGTAACCCCCAATTACAACACTGGGCAACTCTGTTCTAATACTTTATTCAAGCTTGGGCCTAAAGGGATGGATTGGACATAAGAATCTCTCCTAATTTTTGAAACATGTAAGAAATTTTAGCCTTAACTTTTATCACTAACTAGACTTCATGTATTTTCTCTAGCTTTCTACTTTTCAACACTGGAAATAAGAGGAAGCAGAATTATTACAACTTCTCCTAAGGAGCTTTAGCACTGGATTATGCTCACTCACTGGATTTACGCTGGCCAGGAAAGGTTATTGAGGCAAATCTAGAAGGACCTGACAGCTGAGAACTGTCTACACGATATCCACACAGTTGGGCATCACAGTCTTTCTTGAAGCGGCTATTGCTCCCTGCGTACTACTTTTATCCCTTGCAGTGCTCACTTCAACTCCTTCATAAACATATGGAGAATGCAATTTCAAGATTCTGTCATGCTTTTCTCTAATCCACAGCTTGGAATTTAAATAGTAGGACAATTACAGTCACCCCAAAGCATTGCCTTAAAGACTGCAATTGGTATTCTCTCTTTTTCCCTTTTCCTCTTTCATTTTACAGTCTTTTGAATGCTACCTTTCCTGAACTTCCTAGCTTACCTGGGGATGTCCCAGATCATCATCCTCAAGGACTTGAGCACTCTTCACTATTAATGTCTCAGCTCAAGATTTCTATGCCTGTCTGTTTGCACCAACGTGGGACACTAGAAAGCACCCAAGAGGATCATGGGTGAATTCTCATTGTTATCAGTGAGCCACATTTGGTTCCAGAGATATTTTCATTTGCTTTAATCAGGTAACAGCATTCTACAGCTTCCTGATAATGGCATCATTATACCAGAGAGATGACTTTTACTCCCTACTGGTTTTTAGACAAAAAGAAGGAAAATTGTCCAGGCAGCAGCCAAGCTTACACTTTAGTAGACACCCGTGGTGACTCCATGGCAATGTTCCCAGATGCCTAGTCCTATAGAATTGGGGGACGGGATTACACGTGGTGGAAAGGTGGACCACTACTGCTTTAATTTATTGGGTTCTGGACCTATGTACTTTTACTTTTAGGGATACAGAACATATAAAATTCCAGGAATTCAACACAAAATGTAAGAATGTACTTCCTCCCAAGGAAAGGCCTCCATGCTGGCAGTTTAATCACACATTAAGTAGATTATTTAAAGTTCTAGCAGACCAGTATGCTCTAGCTGATGAACTGGGCATGCGATCTGTGAACAATTTTGTCATAAGTTCACCCCACATCTTGTCAATTGTAAACCAAATATCCATATGACACTCTCGTGCAGAACTCCTGCAGCACGTTATGCCCCGGCAGCTGACTCTCCAGACTTGATCCACATTATGATCCAGACATATTTCTTAACTTGACAACGACGATATGCAGGACCTTTTTCCTTAGTAGTATCCTTCCGTTTGCTATTAGCAAGCCAAATTTTGAAACAGACATTCCTAATATCAACTTTGTCCAGAGAAAGAGAGTTATCTATGAACATTTCATTGTTAGCTAATCACCTGGAAAGTCTTTTAAAAATACATGATATTTACTCTAGTGTATTCAGTGCTCTGCACCTTTTAAGCCCTTCCTCCCTTGCTTGCTCCAGCAATTCTGGCACTTTGCTTACAGAGGATCTCATTCTTTCATGCTTCTGAGAGACATCCTTAAAGTGAGTTCATATCATCTCATGGGGTCTTTTCTAGAATCCTAAATTCCATAGTATAGTAGAGTCTTCCCAAGTCAATACCTCCTTTCCAATCCAAATAATTTCCTGCCTCCTTCAGCAGTCACACTCATATTGACCCATAATGCTATACCCATTTCTGTAGGTGTACACTTACCTGGAGATACTCCAAGTAGACCTTGCAGCTCTTTAAAAAAACAGTGCCTTTTGAACCTGATCAGTCTAAGTATATCAGTAATTGGAATAGGGGAAGCATTACCTAAGTAACAGAGTTAGAGTCTAGGACAGTGGTGGTGAACTTATGGCATGTGTGCCCGAGGTGAGGGAGTACTTTGTATCATTGAAAGATCTGAAAGTGTCATCATCAGTGGCATACGAGGAGAAACAAGAAAGTTACTCTGAGTAGGCCTCTCTTCTGCGAGCTATCTTTCAGTGGACAAGGAGGAAAACAATGCCAGGTCATTGGGTATATATGTCACATTCTTTTGTGGGTGGTACCAGGGCTCCAACTCATGACCTCACACGCACTGCACAGGCATTTGAGTCACTGAGCTAAATCCCCAGCCCATCTGAATCACATTTGTAGCCTCAAAAAAGTGCAGTACTGTCTGTGAAATCAAATTTGTCAAAGGAATTAGTCCAGATCTAGGCATCCAATACGTTAATGTTTGTTTCTTTCTATCAAGGTCTTTCCCGTAATGTAACTAGTTGGATGATTAACCATTTTAAACACTCTGCTTATTATGTATTGGTTCTTCTTATTTTTTATTCCTTCTTACTACTGATGATAAGAACTCTTTGTAATTAACCAGTGAAGCTTTTTATTTTCAACCTGGACTTTTATGTCTCTGTCACTAACCCTCAGCTTTCTTTACAGCACCCATGCCTCTGAATAATGCTTAAACAATCCCATTATCCTGATAGCTACTGTTTTCCCCATACACCCACATGCGTGGATGTTTTGTCAAGTGGAGTGCCTCTGGTTGAAAGATTCAGGGGCATTTGACCTCCTATGAGTGACAGAGTCTTCAGCGAAAATAATAGAGTGCACAACTCCAAAGCAACTTTATCATGTCCTTTCTTTCTTAAATTGTTTTCTTTGCTGAATGCACAAGTTGGGTTTTCTGGAAAAAGACACTGAGAAAAATTTTGTTGTGCAAGACATTTACAGGGAATCATCAACTGTGAACAGATGAGAAAGGACACAGAATGAGGGAAAGGAAGAAGTTAATTGTGATGTTGTGGCCAGTCTGCAATAACCCTAGTAGGAGGTTTGCTTAGCTGAGTATCATGTATTGTGGACAATGCCTGGGTATTCACACCCACACTTTGGTCATGCTCTGGATTTGACACTCTCCCAGGAAGGGAACTAACTTAGATAAGGGGAGGTGACTTTAAGCAGTTGAGTTGGAGCCAGAAGAAGCTGGTATCTCAAGGTTGTCTTTTCTCGTCTAGAATAGCAAATGCTTTTTTGAACTGGCACCTAAAGGATCTGAATTTGATTAAACATTAATCTAGCTACAGTACAACTCTCATTAATTGCATTTATGACATTTTTTCCTAATCCAACTTCCAACTCAAGATTACTCATTGGATTTCATAGCCATGTATTTTTTACTTCAAATGAAATTTGAACCATTCTCATTTCTTTTGTTTCCATGGTATTTTTAGTGAGTATAGTTTCACTCTTTTGTAGAATGTCCCTAGTGTGTGCTTGTTATCTCCTTATGGTTAAAACACATTTTATAGGAAATGATATATAAATTTTGAATCGGCTATTAACTCAACACCTATTTTGGTATTTCCAACTCTCAAAAAAGAGTAGAAAAGTATGATTTTCCTCACCATACCGGCAGGGAGACTGATGTGTAGAGAAGTGAAAATGAATTGCCAATGAGGAGAAACAACAATGTAATCTAGGATAGCCAACTAAGATCTGACTATTTTATAGAACTTCTTACTTCAGTGTACTGTGCCTGTTAGCTAAAAGTACACCCATGTACCAAAGCACCAAAGGAATTCAGAGTATGAACTGCACCAAACTGCTCAAATTCTGCACTGTATAATTTAGTTCAAGTTACCTGCAGCCTCTCTGGTCCTGATGCACATAAAGTTTGAAAAAGAGGCTCTCAATTGATTGCATCAGTGACTAAGAACATGCATTCTCATTGCTTTTGGTGAGAAACCTTGCTCCCACTGTCATTAACTCACTCCACAAGCCTGACTGCTGCCGTTGTTATCAGACTTCTATTTATTATGCCACTGGAGACTTCAGGAAGCACAAGGACACGAGTGCAAGGTCAGGTTTTTTACCTTCTGGAACTTCAGATGGAGCATCAGTCAGCTGGTGTTAGTGATACTTCCTTTCAATGCTGTTTTGAGTAATACATTGCAGACTGGGAATCATATAATAAATCTAAGCAGTTCTTATTGTTTCTGTTGCTTTTTAATGTTTTCACTGTTCAAATTTTACCTTTCACTGAAAGTACGGAGTACCTGATTGCCCTGCTTCCTGACATATACCACCGTATCTATGCTCAAACAAGCAGACACCTGGATCCTCTTTTTGCCCAACTACCTTGTTACCCAGACACATATTTAGGACTGCAGAAAATTTATTCTATCTTCTTCATTGATTTATTTTACTTCTTCTTAGAGAAATGATTGCTTCTGCAACCACCCACTTCTAAATAAAATCTGAGGAATTGCCTTATTGTTTTGGGGAAATATGAATCAATTTATGCAGACAGAGAGACACCAGACAGAACAGTAAGCTGATGGGTAGAGGACCTTGACATTAACTCTCAACTCTATATTTAATCATAAATTCCTTATAGGGAAAACAGACAAAATGCTATTTTCTGACTCCAGGAAGTTTGTGATTTGTCCTACACCCCCAACAGAGCTGTAAGCTTACCTCACAGCATGCCTACCTTTGATGCTGATTTTAATTTTCTGTATAAATATCATGGGTGGGTGGCATTTCCTTCTGCATTTAGCTAATGTTAAGCTTTTCCTGGAAATAATTCAATAAGTAATTTCTGACTACTTCTCCACACAAAGGATCATGTGGAGTTAAGAAGGGATTCAAAAGAAAAATTAACCCCAACCCTATCGCTATATAGCTATTAAGCACTTGTTGCCCCATGTATTAGGCAATGGGGTACAGAAATAAATGTTGCAGCATCCTAACCTATAAACTTCTCAAGTTGTTACTTAAATGCTCGTGCTCTATTTCACTACTACACAGGACAGTGTACAAAAAAGCAGGGTATTAATTTCAAAGATGGCCTCTATGTTTGACCAGGTGTGCAGTCTCTAGTAACTCAAATTTTTAGAAAAAAAAATGCTGAAAATTATTAATTATTTTTATCTATTTCAATTAAAAGTATCTTATTATTTTAGAAAGTATAATAATTTTCTTCATAATAAAATTCATTTAATGACAAATATCCAAGTTTCTGATCCAAAATTAAAATATACGTAGTATATAATTTTCAAAATAATTGTTTATTTTTTTGAGAGTTAAGAGCTCTAAATATTGGCCATATATATATATATATATATATATATATATATATATGTGTGTGTGTGTGTGTGTGTGTGTGTAAACATTTTCAATTTGTGTCCTATATTCTCCTCTTAGTTTTATATTACACACATTTTCTTGTCACCATAAAAATTCTTTAGAAATCTCTTTCTGCTATGTCTATTAGATGATTTCAGCCTAATAATTACAGCTATTCTTTAAATCTAGAGATGAAAATACTCTGTTAAGAAAAAGTATATGTGAAGTGCTTTTTATTTTTATTATTTTCCCCAGCACGTCTCCTTGTTTGATAATTGTTTTACACTATAATATGAGCTTTCATATGCTCATGTGACTTCAATTTCAATTCCATGATGACAAAATGATCTGAAACCAGGAAAGAGTATAAAAGGAAGAAGGGTAAGAAATGGTCATTGAGGGCCAGGGATTTAGTTCAGTGACTCAAGTGCTTGTCTGGTAAGCACAAGATCATGAGTTTGATCCCTCATACAAAAAAAAAAAAAAGAAAAAAAGAAAGAAAGAAAGAAATGACCATTCTGAGTGTTTCTGGGCAATGTGTTATGCTGGTGAAGCTAAAAGATAATTAACAGACTCTTTCAACACCTCAATTTTGTGGGAGATTAAAAATACCATGAGACAGAATGACTGACGGATATTTGCAAAGTCTAGATCATACTTTCTCTACTTCTGGTGCTACAGTTTGTCAAGCTGCTAAGGATAATCCATGGAACAAATTTAGTACTTATTTGAATCTTGACTTTGCCTATTGCTAGTGAAATCTGAGAAATCGTAAATTCAATTTTTTTTAAATTTTCATATCTACATTCCTCAAGTTTTCTGTGGCATGAAATATATCCTTGCATCATGGTTACAGTGCAAAGACATGAACATTTGCCAACATCATTGAGTTAATTAAGACTGGTCCTTTAATTTGGCTCAAGATAAATATTTCATAAGTGCTAGGTAAATGAAAGGGTATAAATGAATTGTTGTTTTTGAAGTTGCTCCATTCTAAGTCTGTCTGTTTTAATAATATTTGACCTATGAAGTTGTAATTAGTATAACTCATATTTACCTTATACAAATGTCTTCTCCTGTTGAATTAATATGTTATAAAGCAAGAGTTAGAATGTTTTATTGACATAGGTGACTGATTCATAGGAGATAAATGTCCACTGAAGGGTGAAATGACAAACTGAATTGCTATGTCTTTTAAAAATAAATATGCAATTTCTTACTTATCTGTTCTTTAATTATAAAATTGTTGAAAAATTGGGCAGAATCATTTTATCATTTACTACACAGAACTGTAATGTTTTAGTTGACAAGAACCAAACAGCTAAAAGGGCCATGTTAGTGTTAGGAATCTATCGCTTTCTAATTTGCTTCTTTGTGTGCAGATGTGTAAATACATGTGATAGGTGAGTGATAATAATGGATAATACATAATAACGTGTGCATATTTAAAACCATGTATGATTGCAAATATATACATGTATATAAGCACATATGTGTTTAGAATTATACATGAAATTGAGCTTTGATATATCTTTATAAAATATAACTTTGCTTTCATTCTTTTTATGTCAATGTGAGTGGAACATAAACATGAGCATTTGAATGCGGTTCATTTACATAATCTTGTGCTTGTATGTCGTCCTTGTCCTTCCATAGAACAGTGGTGTTTCTGCCTGTATCACTGTATGAAATTCCATTATGTGAGTGAATAACAGCTTGTCCTTTTTTCTGCTTGTGGCCATCCAGAAGAAGAATCAAGTAGCCCTAAACAATGCACATCTTCACATTTCCTTGATAACATAAAACAATCTAATGTAGCTACTGAGGTCATATTTCCAGTGGCATTATATGGGTGTCTGTTACTACCCATTCTCACCAATACATGGTAGTATAAGACTTTTTCTTTTCATTGTGTTAATAATATAGTTAAGGCATATTAAGATTATAATTTGCAGTTTTGTGATTAATTATGAAACTAAAAACGTTGTCATACTTTCTGATTACTTGAACAATTATTTGCTAGTGATGATGGCTCATCTATCTATTTTCATGTGTGTTTTTTCTTCTTGACTAAATAAAAAATGTAAGGATACACAAATCTAGTTGATTTCCTTAATGTATATACACCACACAATTTAGCAGTACTTTTTTTCAGGATTATTATGGGCTTTGTATTTTTTGGCTTTATTGACTTATAATAATCAGAATTAAGTATACTTAGGGTGAACAAGTTGGTACTTTTACATGCAAAAACACTGTGAAATAATCACAGCAGCCAAATTAAATAACGCTTTCATCATATCTCATAGATACTTTTAGTTGTAGTGCAGTGGCAAGCAGAAACACCAAAATAACACCCAGAATTTGGTGCCAGATTTATTTTACATTGACAGGTGCTGATTGGAATCATTCCCAAAATATCAGGTCTTGATTATTGGTAGTTGAGGACTTATATGGGATAAGTAAGCAGAAAGTACAGATACAGAATGGATTGTCAATTGGAGATTGGTTCTTAAAATATGCACCATAGTGACCATCTATGCATCACAGTGACTGGCCATTTCTAAGAAACAAACAAAAACAAAATCAAACAAATGAACAGAAGAAAAGAAAAAACAGAAACTGTAACCAGAATTAATACCTGGACAACTAGCAAACGGAAACATACTGGCTTGGGGACTCTCTTCTGCTACATTTCTCACCTCTTTTAGTTTCCCCTGCAAATCTTTGTGGGCATATTACATGTGATCTTCTGAGACAAAACCCAACTAGAAGCAGTAACTTTAGGGCTGTCAGTGAACCTAGGATGGATTCTAGCCAAGGTCCCCAAGATTGTCTTGTTAAAAAGGTTTTCCCTAAGGTGGTTTTTGAAAGAGATATAATTTAGTCCTGTTTGTTCTACAATATTTCTTTGGCAAGGTAATGAAGGAGTAAATATGATCTAGGAGAGTGCCTAATGTGCTTCGGAAGTTCATCAAATCTTGGTTTTTGTGTGCCTGAAGGTAAAGAGGGGAGGCAGACCTTATCAACTGGATCCAAGCATTTGTTTAGGTAGACCACTGGGGACTCCCAGGGACTGGGAGTCTGAGTAAGAGTCACTGTTTCTGTCAACTCAAGGATCCAGATTCTATAGAAACCAGCAGCACTAAGAAATTTGTAGTTTCTTTCCTGTATCCAGTTTCTGACAGATATTGTAGCAAAGCTTTTGTGTAATCTCTGGGAGGTTGAGTCCAGGTCAGTTGTGAAGAAGAGTAGTAAACTGACAGAAACCAGTTGAAGGCAGAAGAAGGCATTCTTTGGTCTAGGCAGGTGTAATAGTAGACCATGGGTAGCAGAAAACTGAAGCAATGTGAATTTCAGAGATCCTGATCTGGCTTTACAGGCAGGAGAGATATATTTCAGCAGTCTATTATTTTTCTCAGTGGAAAATAATGGAAAGCGGGAGTGGGTGGCGGGGGAACAGCCTATCTCACAGAAAAGGTGCTGGTGGCTTGGTCAAATCTGTTGTTAAATGCTCCCCCAAAATAGTGGAAAAATTTTTAACTCATTCTGTGAATCTAAGTGACTTGAGTCCTGTCTCAGAATTTTCCCAGTTGAAGCGTTTTATGAGACCAACTTGCAAGCAGAGGAAGATATCTTGTAAATCTAGACATGTAAACTAGGTGACATTGGGAAGTAACAGTTCAAAAAGTGTGTATGAGTAAAGAACCACAGAGTGCAAGATGACTAATAGTCTATCAGGTTCTTGAATAACTGCTCTGTGGTTGGATGCGTGTTTGTGCTTCCCATGACATCTGACAGCAATGAGGGTTGCAGCGAGGTGGCATGGTTGATGGCCAGGCCCAGAGGCAAGTCTTTGGCTCATAACTGTGGGAGGAAAGTTTTCAGAATTTCAGGATTGTGGTTATCTGTCTCAGGTTGAGGCAGGAGTCATCTTCCTCTTGGTGAATAGCCAGAGTTGAAAGTGCAGGGTTAAATGAGAGGGATAACGAATGACTTTGGGCAAAGGAGATGGCCTTTTTTAACTTGAAAAGAAGGTCTCTTCCCAGAAGAGGTATTGGGACTGGCTTATATAGGAATTCATGTCTTGTGAGATGTCTTCCCAGGTTACAAGTTTGGGCCTGGCAGAAGGGGTGAGAGGCAATAGTCCCAGTTGTCCACGTGATGGTACTTTTTGACAGAGGAAATTTTGAAGGAAAAGGGTTCTGTTCCATTGTCTACCAGGAAACTCACAGGTTTGCCCCCCAACTTTTGCAGTGACTGTAGGTTCTTGGGGGCCTGTCTTGGCTACTTTTCCCTCATTGCCAAGACAAGATACCTGACACCCAAAATTAGGGAAGGAAAGATTTATTTATCTTACAGTTTTTGGAGGTTTCAGTCCACAATCAGCTGGCTCCAAGGCAGGGTGTTATGGCACTTGGGCAACACTTCAAGGCAGCACCAGCAAAAGCAGCCAGAGCAAAAAGGGGGAAACAGTAAGCTTCTTTTTCTTCCTTATATTGTACACAGGACACCCACCCTGGGGGATTTGTAGCATTCACAAATCTCCCTGTCTTCCTTTGCACAGGATGAGGATATTTACAAAGAACCCTGGCTCCCTGCTGAGACTCTCAGTTAAACTTCTGACCTTCTCAAACAGACACAGTGAACAGGTAACTGCTTGTGCTCTCCACCCTAGGATGTAGAGCTGCTGAGTTACTGAATTAAACCTTTAGACTTCTCAAGTTGACACAGTGTATAAACCATAACAGGGTCCAACTTGATAAGCTCAATCTGTCCTATCCATCCAGGCCCCATAGGGTAAGGGGTTTCAGGTTGGGGTGGGCATGGGTAGTAAGGTCTCTTTTTGTCTCACAGACAGAGGACACATTTATTTTTTTGTTTCTATAGTCCATTTAACTTTTAGGCAGACTGTGTGGTCTTTTATCAGTCTGGATTTTCTTATTGACATCGGGTGCTTTTTTTAAAAATCAGGTTTCTGGATAACAGAGGATGATGGACTTTTTCTCTCCCCTTCGATGTCTTTGAGAAATACTTGACAGATTTTATGCTTCTAGGCAGGATGATATTTGGAAAAGGCCAGGGCAACTCATTCATCAGGGCTGACAGTCTAATTTTTCCTCAATCAAAATGTAAAATTCATAAGGAATTGTTGACAGTCATTTTGGGTGGGTTTTAGAAGATTTCATCTGACCAAGATAGGCATAGCCATGAAACAGAGAGTTTGGGGTCGGTGCCTCTGTGGCTAAATGCAGGCAATAGTTGGCTGGAATCAGACAAATTGGCTGGAAGTAGAAGAGTTTGGAGTAGGGAGTGAAGCTATAGGTGTTGACAGAAATCGTGGTGGCTGATGTGTGTGTAAAGGTGGAATTCTTGGGAAGACTGGACCTCTTTTTTCCTTTTCTTTTTCTTTGAGACACAGGGAGCAGTTTAGCTTCATTTATACCTCAATAAGAGCCCCATTTTCTACAGTCAGGGACTGTGGATTTTTCCAATCATTCCCATCTCTGACTTCCTACTTGTCTGATGTGTACCCCTGAATGATGGTGCAACAGACAAAGGGCGGGCTCCCTTCAAAGAGAGACCATTCAGATGCCTGCCTGGTCATCCCCCTTGCAGGGATTTACATGAAATTTAGTCAAAGAGGGTGCAAAGTCTCTGTTATGCCATATGTCAATCACCACAGCATTGCAGGTGAGGGCCTAATCAGCCACTGAGACCAAGGCTTTCCAGTTTTGGTGCACAGATGGAGCAGCCTATTAACTTATGCTGTCCATTCTACTCATTCACACATTCATTCAGCAGGCAGGTTAAACACTCCAACCCCCTTCCCTTGAAAGTGGTCCTGACTAATGAATTGATTGTACTTCCCTTCAGCTCAATCTGAGCGGGACTGACACATAGATTAACTTGGGTGCCCTTGGGGGTCTTACTAGAATCTTACAGACAGGCAGACAGGCAGACAGAGAGGCAGACTCCTCTGTTTGGGGTCCAATGTAAGTCACTCAATCAGGGAGCCAGGAATCCTTCTCCAGATCTCTGAGGGTGCTTGAGAAATCTTGAGGACTCACTTTCCCATTGGGACCTAGAGAGGTTCTTACTCTATCCATGAGGGCCACAATGGTTGAAAGAGGACAGCATGTTCAGTCTTCCTGGTGAACACACCAGATGCAATGAAAAACAGGATTTGGAAGCAGATTTATTCTACATCAACTGGTGCTGATTGGGATCATTCTCAACATATTTCTGGTAGTCTAGGGCTTATTTGGAATAAGCAAGCAGGAAATACAGAGGCAGAATGGCATGTCAATTGAGGCATGATTTTTATAATATGCATCATAGTGGCCAGCTGTGTATCACAATTACCAGAATTTTCTAAGAAATAAAAGTAACAGAAACTGTAACCAGAACTACTACCTGAGTAACTAACAAACTGAAATATACTGGATGGAGGGTGTCTTCTGTTACAGTAGCTTTGTTATACAAAAGATGCAAAATTTCCTGTTGACTCAGATCCACCCACTTCAGTCTGTCATATTTCCCACTGTCATAGGATAGCATTTCTGTAATACCTCAGGTATGGATACTTGAAGGAATTCAATCAAGTTTAACATTTCCATTCATGTTTTATAAATTTATTTCAAACAGTGAAGAATAATTGATATTAAATTTTAAAGATGATTTTGTAGTTTTTATTGAATAATTTCTTTGATATTATTTACCAACTACATTGGTTTTAAATGTCCTCCAAGCAATCAATATCAATCACTTACTATGTACCAGGCACTGTTATTATAGGCAATTGAGCTAAATCATGAAACAAAACAAAAGTTTCTATTCCTATGGCACATATATACCATTATGTGTAGGGAACTATAGGCCACAGTCATAATGAAAACAATGCCACTAGGAGATGAAGAGGATATAGAAATCATAAATTAGAGTATGTATGCTTCGGTTGGTGTGGTGAAGGGGTTTGAGTTTTAAATAGGATGGCCTTAGGCTTCTAATCTGTTAAATTATTGAAAATCCTTTGATATTTTAAAAGAGAGGGAAAACAGGCATATCTATATATAGTGAAAAATGTTATTTTCACACAATGTCAAATCTAAAAACTTGGCTTATCATCTTATTTGAATTTTTCTTTATATCTATGTTTGAGATTTCCTTTATGTTTAAAGGCATTAGAATTTTCTTTGTAGGCTCTTACTTGTCTATTATTCCTGGACACTAAGATTTCAATAAAATCAAGCTTTGTATACTATTCTTTAATTGCTGGTTGTATTTGAAATGATACTTTCTTATTAGTCATCTATCAATCTTGTTAAACAATTATAGGTGACAATAAATGTATAAACAAAAAAACCTTCTTTGTGAAATATCACATAATCTGTCATACAAATTTCTTTCAATTCAAATGTGATATCATCCTTTTCATGTTTCATCCTGCTATGTTAGACATGTCCTATGATACTACAAGTCAGAGATGAGAGCATACATTCAGTATCATTACTAAATACTAACAGAAAGATTCCAACATTTTATTTTGAATATCATTCCATTGTGATTACTATAGCTTTAAATTGAAAACTCTACTTTTGTATTAATCCGTATTCTTTGGCAAAACAGAAAATTTCTTGGCTTTTCTCTCTCTCTCACTCTCTCTCTGTCTCTCTCTCTCTCTCTCCCTCTCTCTCTCTCTTTCTCTTTCTCTTTCTTTCTGTTCTTCCTGTGAGAGAGAGAATTACTGCATTTATGGCACTGTGAGTTTCATTACTTTAGAGCAGGTTAGCAGCTGAAGACTGGAGAAAAGTTGGAATTAAGAGTTCCAAATTAAGGACTTTAGTCTTTTCCATTTAATTCCTGCAACTTGTCGGATAAAACCCACCTGGATTGTGAAAGATGATCTAATTTCCTTAAGTTTTACTGATTTGAATACTAATCATATCTCTAAAAATTTAATGTCTTTCTAGCAATATCTAGACAGGTGTTTGGTCCAAATATCTGCACTCCATAGCCTGGCCAAAATGAAATATAAAATTAACAATAGATTTTTTTCTAGTTAACAAATTCCTAATATGTGTAGATAATGGACTTCAATAAAGGTTTTTTATGTTTCTATTTTATGTTATTCTATTAATCTGAATATGTGGCAAATTGTGTTAATACATTTCTCTAGTGATAAATCAAACTTGGATTCTAGGAAAAACTCATGTTGTCACTGAAATTGATAGATCAGTGGGTCAGTGCAAAAACAAACGTGGTTTACCAACATTTTATTTCTATATTGTTCTTCCATTAATTAGTATCTTTGACCAATGAAAGTTTATATGTATATAGACATTTTTAAAAAGTTTGATAGAACTTTTTGATTAGGCCATGCATATTTGAAACTTCCTACTTGGGAAAAATTTTAACTGATAATTTTTACTTCAATGTTGTCATTCTACTGAGGTTCATATTAACTTTTGAGTCACAATAATATAATTTTTACTATTAATAGTTCATGTGCTTCTATTTTATTGGTATAGGGGTTTTTATTACATTTTTCAAACTCTTGAATAGGGTTGCATCATTTATGGCAGTGCTGCACTAGACGATGACTGCAAGAACTTCACTGCTCTCTGTTCAGCAGTGGGTAGAGGGGAAGGCAGGGACTGAGGGCTTGGCTCCAGGAGTAGTTCAGTTCTTAAAGATTAAGTATCAATACTGCATCCTGACCTTGCATTAGAGCCCCATGAACCAATGGCAAGTTACACTAATGTTTACTGGTCTCCTCCTCCAGTAGAAATTACTGGTGTACCATGAACTTGTTTGATGAGCTCACTGGGTTTAAAGAATAGGGTCTTGTGGCAATGGAGTAACTGAAGCTGTTCATTCTTCTGAAACCTATTTACAGTCAGCTTTTGTCCCTTTCCATTACAATTTCCCACTCTTTGGAGAGTATAAGAAGTCTCTTGCAGCTGTCCTCACTGGTTAAGAGTGAGAGGCAGTTAGTTACCCATGGAGCTAGGAGGAGAAATGCATATTCCAACCTCTTCTGATTTTCCACTGAAGCTACAGAGCTCCACACAGGCAGACTTTTCTTGTGTATTCAGTAAACACAGTAGGGTCAGAGTTGGAATCCTCCTTGGAAGAAATCTACTGTGGACTCATCAGAGGTTAGGTTAATACTTTTAAAATGAAAAGATCTTTAAGGGACTTGTGCTTTCTTTTCTCTCTTTTCTTTATTCTTTGTTTCACAAGAAAGACTTGAATTGTAAACACCTAAGAAAAACTCAAGGAGTAATTGAAGAGTGATTGAATGAATATTCTATAACTACAACTCATACCACATATGGGCACATATAGGAGTGCTGTAGGAAGCTCTTTGTGAATTTTTATGTTGGATGTATTCTTAATTCCAGACTTTCTGACAATGAAATCCAACCTGGATATGAATTCCTGTCAGCCTCTGGTGTAGATTTCCATAATATTCAAAGTCCATACAGACGGGATTGATTTATTTGTATTCTCAAATACCAACAGAATTCTGGGTTAAGTATGAAAGTCATAAAAAGAAGGTTAGTCCATTATGGTATGAGTAAATGATATGTGGGGGAAGGAAATAAAAAGTGCTAATAAACAGGTCATTAAAATATCTTTCTTCAAATACATTAGCTCTTTTTCCTGACATCAGAATGTATGCCCACATACATTAGTCTTACAATTTATTAGAGAGCTATTTATTGCAATATTTGGAATAAGAACTTACTATAGCTGAATCCTACTTCATCTTTTGTGAGCTCTCCTAGGATATTCGTCAACATATTTCATTTATAACTTATAAAGATAGTAATGAGAAAGAATCCCAAATTATTCTCAAGAAACAACATATAGGACTTTCCAGTTACCACAGGAAGCAGCACAAATGGACACAGTTGCCGAAATGTTCTCTGGTTTGCAGCACAACTGCAAATAGACATATTAGGTATTGTTTAGGTGCAGGCATTTTGAGTACAAACCACACATTTCCCAAATCTGTATTGTGTATCTTGGGATGATGCACTGAATCTTTCTTAGATCCAGTTTTATTATTTGTATGTCTCTAGTATTACTGTCTTTCCAGGGAAATGCAAGTGTTAAAGGTATCATGTTCACATATGCAGAAGTGTCCAGCACACAGAAGACTCTACAGATGCAGATGCATCTTAACAGGGTAAGATATGCGAGTCCTAAACACAAATTAATGCCTGGATTTTTCTGCATTTACCAGAAAGACTAAAATTTGGAGTGTCACCATGGAGTGAAGCAGTGGACTGGATGAGAGAGTTACAAGTCCATATTTTACTTGTTGAGTCAGTATTATTCCAAGTGTTGTCAATCTACCACTTCCAGCAATCAGATGTACCTTGGGGATGAGTAAAGATGAATGTTACTTGCTCCTCTTTATATTCCTCAAATTGCCCATATGGAAACATCAGCTCTTTAAGGAGAATGCTCTGACTGGAGCACAGAATGTGCCTGGATATTAAAATAATGACGTAAAAAACGCTGATGTAGACCACTATCATTTATTCATCATACAAAAAAAGTGGAAAAGCAATAATGGAGTTTTTCAAGTAAGAAAATGTAAGAGTACTTTCTTAGGAAAATTCAAAATTGAGCCAAAGCACATTTAAGACCTCTGCATAGTCATAAAACATGGATCATTCACTTCTGCTACAGAGACAAGAAGCACAAATGCACAGACACCAATGGCAAATGAAGAGCCCTGGCTGCGTGCTGAGGTCCTACATATATTTTATTTTTAGATATAGCATGCAGGGCTCATTGGCTTAGTTAAACATACAGACCTGTATTGAATTTCACCAAGCAGCAGTTTCTCTTCTTGGCAGTGAAAATTGGAAAATTGAATTTTCCTCTGCATTCTAATCTGATTCAAAATTTATTTTGTATTTAGACCCTTTATATAATTATTGCCATCATCATTATTTAGCAACTTTTGCTTAATCTATTAATGTGAAATTGATATTTTCAGTGTTAGGTTTGCTACAAAGTCTATTAGAGATAATTATTGCTAGAAGCATGGTATAGGGGTAATGCATAAAGCTGGGAAATTGCAGAACAGTCACACTGAAAACTGAGCCACTAGGATGGGAATTACAGAAAGGGGAAAAACACAGTGGAGGAGGAAAAATAAAATTAGATGAAGATATCAAAAATCAGAGCCTTTATTTTCAGCCTTTTATCTATGTAGCTTAATAACATTAGAAAATTCTTGAATTTAATTTATCACATCAGTGATATTAGGTAACAGTAGAAAAAAACATAGTGCAAACATGCATCTTGAGAGTCTTCCAGGTTGGATCATCAGAAATTTATCAAACAGAACAGAAATTTATGATAGTAAAATTTTTCTGGCACACAAGAAATTTTTTCATGCGTGCATTTGAAAGTCTCAAAATTCAGTCTGCCACTTAATTATACTAAGTCCTACCAATTTAATAACAGAACCAGAACACTAGGTAGTGATCTTTCCATGCTATAAAAATTTAACCCTAAGTACTACTAGAGTTCCTCATCATGTATTGAGATTAAAACAAACAAACAAACAAACATGGTTTTATGGAAAATAACAAAATTTTGTTTAAAAGGGTGGAAAGAAAGGATTACCATGGAATATCTATTTTCCAGCTATGGTTGCCAGGTTTAACAACAACAACAACAAAAAAAATACAGGATGCCCAATTAACTTTGAATTTAAGATAAACAAAAAAATTTAAATCGTCTTGTGTTTTGAATAGTCAGTCTCAGCTTTTGTAACTTCTTCTTCTTGTTTCCAAATAGATTGATGCTCGCCAAAATTCCACTCATAGTTTCTTCCACTCCACTAGTTTTTCCCCAAGAAGAAAAAATGAGATCTGATTTAAAGCTCTGAGATAAGGACTTTGGATGCTGCCCTGTGCTCTTACCTTGTGCTTGTCTCAGAAGTGCAGAAGTCAACGTTGAGGATGCTAGGACAGTCAGGAAGTCTCCAAGTTTGGGACATAGTATTGGGAATCATTTTTTCTCTACCCTTAAGCTAAACTCTCCATTAGTTTTTGTTTGTTTGTTTGTTTGTTTGTTTGTTTGTTTTTACTTTGATGATTTCACGTTTTGCAGTTTTGCTTCTCTCATTTGGCTCATATTTTTAGTGGGAACTATAGGAAGAATCACACAATATCACCCACCTGACAATACTGAGGCATATTAAAGAAGAACATTGTGAAAAATAAGGTTACATCAGGTTACAAGCATGCCTCTTGATCACCAACCAGGCCAGAAGTCTTTCACAATTCTCAATCATATATAACAATTTTCATAGTCTTTGTTAGCTATAGCATTCCATGACACATTCTTCTAAGTATTCAACAAGTATTAATTTATGTATCTTATTAATAGTTTTAATAAATTCAGGGAAGAAAATAGAGTAAAAAATTGAAAAACAAAACAGCAGAGGTGAGTTGTGCCGTTTCCTTTTACTTACCATAATATGTAATTTAAACAATGTGTTACATTTCCTAGATATCTTCTTGCTAAAACAGAGCTCTTTTTCATTTGGCATAATAACATCTTGATGCATTTGTATCTTTCTTAGAACATCATGTTTAATGGTGTTTTTACTCTTCTATGCATCCTAATACCCTATTATCCTTTAAATGTGGAATGTAATGCAACAAAATCACACAGACTCTGAAACACAATGTGTGCTGTTGTAGAAATCATCAATTGTCTCTCTGTTATCCACCCCATGAGGTTTATGAAGAAAAAGCTGCTCAAAGGAAATGGACCCTTTTGTCCAAGTTCATTCACTCTTATTCAACCGGTTACAGAACGGAGGGATTCCTTATTGAACAATATAGTAAGTAACTCCAAAGTTTCACAACTTACTAAGAAGAATGGAACTCAGTATAAATGAAAACTTGTAGTGTTCCTCTATTTTACCTAGATTTGAGCAAGTATGGAAGAAGATACTGAAAATATGCTCTCAGGAAAATGTGACCTTCCTGCTTAGATTACCATCAGAAATAAAAAGAAGAAGAAGAAGAAGAAGGAGAAGGAGAAGGAGAAGGAGAAGGAGAAGGAGAAGGAGAAGGAGAAGGAGAAGGAGAAGGAGAAGGAGAAGGAGAAGGAGAAGGAGAAGAAGAAGAAGAAGAAGAAGAAGAAGAAGAAGAAGAAGAAGAAGAAGAAGAAGAAGAAGAAGAAGAAGAAGAAGAAGAAGAAGGAATCACAGACTATGAGGGTGAAAGAACTTGGAACTTGTTTTCCTTATTTTTTTTTTCTATTAGAAGTTACTTCAACACAAATTGAATGCTTGTTTTAGAAGCTTTAATGTTTCTTATTTACTAGGTGCATTTATGATGATGTTAACTTGTAATAAAATATACATACTTCATACTCCATTGTAAGTGCTTATTATTCTTATAAAATCTAGAAGCAATAGAAAACAAGATGTCTGTAGATGCCATAATACATAGTATCTAGTCTTTACATATACATCTGACCGTCACAGTTGAAATCTGGTGCAGGATGAAAGAAATCAAGTAAAAAGACATTCTGATATGCCATTGTAATAATGCTGAATTCTTCCTAAGGTATTTTATACATTGAAAACAGAGTGACACGGAAATGCATTGAAAACATAGGTATTTTGTTAAGTGAGAACTTTTTCAGAGGTTTCAGTTGACTATTGGACCATAAAATAATAGCCACTTAGTCACTTCTACAAACTTAGCCAAATTACAAATCAGTGAATCGTAAAGACCGTGAGGCCCCATGGATCTAAATGGAGACTCATTCAATGATTTTATTTGCTAACTAAGAAGGGACACACTAAACAAAGAAAAAGAAATATATACAAGTATTTTCTGTAACAAAACCTAAACTAAGACAATAATTATTGAAACTATACTTGGGACAGTGAAGGTTCATATAAATCCAACTGCATTCATTGAATTACTTTTAAGAAATCTTCAGCATGAAAACAAATTATATCTTTGGTTGTACAGGGTTGATCACACCTAAAAACAAAGAAATCTGACAAAGAATCTGCGATTAAATAAAAGAATTAGGAGACAGAAATAGGAGGTAATAGTGTTTGTTAAATCTCACCAATGAAATTTCAACAGCTTTGTTTTCTTCTGTGGGGAACTTGATATTCAGTTTGTATTTCTAGGTTACATGAGGAAACAGAGCATGAGGACAACCTGACATGAGAATTCTGAAAAGACTTCTTTGGGTTTATCTTTTACTTTAAATGCTTCTGAAATTTGAGGACAGTCAGCAAAGAAATAATAGTAACAAATATCACAGCCAAAGGCTCAGCTGCCATTTCCATCGCAGGTGTTCCATGCAGCTGGTGATGTCAGCAAAGAGCAGGTGCAGATGGTGCAGATATTTCCAAAGAGAGATGAGAAGAGGAGCCAGAGGGTTTGAAATTATGACTGCTAATTTCAATCATCTGAGGAACTTAAAAAACATATATATCCAAATGTCCAGATCCTACAACTAGAAAAATAGCTTGCAAGTGGGAATTAAGAATACTCCAAATCTCTTGAAATCATTCCAGTATCTAGTTAAAAGATAATTGCAGGGATAGAAAACTACAAATCAAATCACAAGCTCACCACGTATTTTAAAGAAACAATTATCAGATATTTAAATTTACTGTAAACTCCATACAAATCACCTGATTTGGTGCCTGATATAATTTGAATCTTAAATGTCCCCCTAAGGCAGATGAGCTGAAGTTACGCTCTCTAGGCCTATGTCACAGGGAAGAAGCAGAACCCTAGTGGGGGCATTCTAGTGGGTACCAGTTTATTAGAGCGTGTCCTTATAGGACATATTGGAACCCTACCCCCTTACTTTCTTTCTATTTACTTCCCTTTGTCATGTACCCCCACCATGATGTCCTCCATCCTTCCACAAACCTGAAATCAATGGAACCAGCTACCAATGGACTGAAAACTCTCAATCCACAGTTCAAATTTAACCTCTGAATCCACAGTTCAAATTCCCCCTTAAAGAATGATGTATTTCTAATACTTTGTCATAGTGACAAAAATCTGAGAGACATAATGTCCAAATTGTAAATAAAAAACAAAAAAGAAGCAGGAACAATGCCAGGAACTCCCACATACATTATTATAACTTACTTGGTTTTGTGGCGTTTATTGGAAAACAAGAATTTTATAGTAATTTCTTGTTTGAATATTTTTAAATAATAGCTTAAAATAGGCCACAACAATAACTCCTAAGTTATTATTTTACTCTTTTTAACAATAAATGATACATCCCATCATCTCAAATGTCTTAAATATTTACAAACTGTGTCAGTGGAAAAATTTATAGCTAGATGTACAGATTACAGAAATTGTTTAGAGAATGAAAAGGTTTAATTAATCAGCTGTTCATGGAATATCAGTGAAAATTTTTAAATATCACACTTAAGTGGATATGCACCTTCAGGGTGAACCATGAGCCTCACCAGCAGGAAGTGTGTAGGTGAGTTTTATGACTGCACTGAAACTTGTGCGGTCATATGAGATGGAACCATATCATTGGGAGGGACATGCTAGCCAAACCAAAGATAAAAATTACAAATGGAAAAAAATAGTTGAAAAAAGTTAGTGTGACTGAAATTGATTCTCAATTAAATAGCCTGCCAAAATTTATTGTGAACAATTCTACTAATAGCAAAGGACTATAAACATTTCCATTAAATATAAGATCAAAAAAGATGTCAACTGCCAATAAAGCCATTCAGATCTGTACCAGAGATTATGGATAAATTAATGACATGAGAAAAACTGGCTGATTTTGTTAGGCATCACAACTGCTAACATATATAAATCTTAAAGAATTATCTTAAGTAGGACAATGAAGAAAGCATTCAGAATTTGGATTTCCACAAATTGAGAACCAGCTACAGGGACACATGGATGCATAGTGTAATTGGACTAGATGGGAGAAACAAGACAGGTAACCCTGAGACAGTTGCGCAGGGAAGGGAAAACACCCAGTAAGATGATTTTGGGAAGATTGTGGCTAAGATGTGTGAGACTACTACACAGACCTCCTGAGATTCATTTGAAATTATTTCTAAACAAGTCCACCTGAAGGACAGAAAGTACAAGAATTTATCTAGTTTGAATCTGCAATGTTGTCCCAAACTTGTGTAGGAAAGGCAGAACTTTTGAAGGGTGGTTGGATCATGGAGATACTGTGCTCATCAATTAATTTATCCACTGATAAGTTCAATGACTGAGTGTTTTGTTGAAAGGTGAGGTCTATTAGGAAGAGGCAGGTTCCTGGGGACATGACCTGAAAGGGTGTATGCCCTCTCTTGGCTTCTCCCTTTCATCTCTGCTTCCTGGCTGCCATAATAAAAGCAGATTTTTGCTATGCCCCTCTGGCATGTCCTTCAGGCCGTGAAGCCAGACAACCATGGACTGTAACATGTGCCAAATAACTCTTCTTTTTAAAATTGTAGATATTAGGTATTTTGTCCTAGTCACAAGAAAAAGAAAAAAAGACATTTATCATCTCCATTCTTGGTTGGTTAAGAGTTGTTCCTGATACGATCAGACACATGCTTCCAGAATAGCTTGAATGCAGGCAGTTCACCTTCCCACTTCCACAGCGGCATCAGAGTACTCTCTGGAAAAACATAGAAATGCTTACAGTGATGAACCCTGAATCAGGCAGCAAGAAGCAAGGCATCCTACAGAAACTGCTGCCTCAGTTGCACCAGGAATTTGAAGGAAAGTGTTATGGATTAAAAACTGGAGGTCAACTTAGAGTAAAGATGGCCTACCTGAAGAAAGTTACCAGCATAAATAGAATTGTGGAGAAGAAGAGAGAGGCCTAGTGGGTTCTTTCAAGAGCTGCTGTTTGAGCTGCTGGTTCTCCTGGACGTGCTTGTCATGCTGGCTTCCCCAATATGGATTCGGCCATTATCACTGGAGGAGCTTGGGACCTCATCAATGACAGTGGCTGAGGTTCATGTTGCAGGAGCTCTGCCACTCACATTGTGCATCGCTTCCTGGCTCCAGAGGAGAAGATGTGTCCTGGAGAAGCTTGTCACGCTGGGCTTCCTGACCTGTGCTCAACTGTTCTCATCGTCGGAGGAGCGCGGGACCTTGTTGCTGCTGAGGACAGCTGTGGTACTCTTCAGGGCAGCCCCGCTTCTTGTTTTATGCGTGACTTTTTGGCTACTATGTAGAACCCTCAACCCACTGCACAGCTTCTTAGCTCCGATGCCACAGACTTTCTAATTCCACCGCTGACCTTTGGCCTTCCTGGCTCTGAACCATAAATAGACTGGCATGAGTCCTTATTGTGGGCTCTTAGATTTCCAGTTGGATTTGTGGGAGGCATTGTCATGTATTTTGGGTCTTTAGCTGAACTCTTGCAAGACATTGCTGTGGGATTCAGGCCCTTGGCTAAGTATCCTGGGTCTTAGTGTTGTGGACAGATTTTCCTGCACTTTCTTGTGTTCAACTCTGGGTGACTGTTATAAAACAGTATTACAAATCCTGTGTCCTTTGTGCAGTTTTTCACCCTGTAACCCCTGACTGCAACAGAAAGCCAAGAGACAGGATGCAGAAGTAATCATTCTCTTTCATGACAGAAGCAATACCAACTGCATAGAGTAAAAAATGAAAGGGAAATGTATTGATAATAGTAGATGTTATGTCAGTGAAAGAAGGTTGTACTCCTTAGTGTTATTTCCTATGTATATCTTTTCTTTTTTCATTCCCCTCACAATGTTTTGGGCAATGCAATTAATTCATTACATAGGATATTTTTCTCATCACTACCCACTCTCTTTCTGCCCAAATATCACAGTATTTCCAAGATGTATTCTAAAATTCTAACTATGCTTTCACAGACCCTCTACTTCAGGAAATTATCATGCTTTGCCAGTTAAAACTCATGTTCATGCTTTTTTCTCTGAAAACATCTGAGGACATGCTATACAAGAAAGATATGCACATATATTTATAACTCAGTGAGAATATTAACAACTTTAGAAACAAGTCTCATCTATTTCAATTTTACAGAGGGCTGCCGTATAATTGTGGGATGCCATACAATATGAAATTGCAGACACACTTGTTCAAAAGCCAGGAAAACTATTCTGTTAATGACACTAAGGTGTATTTTTTTTTCAATCCCTTCTATGTCTTTCTCTTGACTTGTCGTGCATTTTTTGGTTTGCTCTAAATGCATTCCACTAATGCTTTGTACTTGAGATTTAATGACAAGGAATGGAAAGACTGGAAAGAAAAGGAACCCTGAGTTTTCCTTTCCTTCACATAAATTATCATCTCAGTTTAAATTGTTGGCTAATGCAAGAAACTAACAGAAATAGGAAACGTCATAAAAGAAAAAAATTAAAAACAAAGAAATGTCATGAAAGAGTTTCTTGGCCATTCAGTGTTCTTAGAGTACCATTATATGGGTACTTTTTTTCCTGCAAGTTTGGGTTTAAAGGGAAAGTGTGGTTTCTAGTATTGATTGTATGTCACTTATTCTAGTTGCAAAACACTTGTTTTTGTCTTGAACTGAGTCTTGCTAAACTCCAAACCACAATGCCACCCTCTGAGTCCTAGTCTCCAGGTCCTCTCCAGCAGGGCTAATAAGATAAAGTCTAATTTCTGCTCACATGAATGCTCCTTATCCATGAACTTCATGTATAATATATAAAATCAAAGATACAATTACTAGCAACTTCAATACAGCCATAGCAAAACACTTAGGCAAGCATGGGTCCCTCTCAGCACTGGATCCAGTCTGACCGCTCACATCACATTCATATGTACAATCACCAGGTTCTTCTAAATTTGAGATCATACTATGGTTCTACACCAGGAGATAATTTTTTAAAAAAAAATTTGTCTCCTATTTTTGAGTGCTAGAGTTAGGAAAAAATCCATTACATGGTCCATTATTTTTGAGAAAAGCTGCATCTCTTGAAAGAGGTATAGAAATAACTGTAGGGGCAGAGGCCAATCTGCTGCCCAGAACCTCCAGGAGTTCACTGGGCCTGTGCCAATCTGCATACAAACCATGGCTGACCTGGAGTGAATATCCAATCTCTGCCTGAACAGTGGATGTTTCTGTGTATTATGATAAGTAACACTGGAGCCTTGTCTTATTCCACTTACTTGTTTTTCATTTCTCAGTAATTTGTATTTATGTGGCTACTTTAAGCACTTGCTGTCAAGTAGTCTCAGGACTTGGCAAAGATAGTTAAGGAAGTCATCATTTTCTTAGATTTTCATAAAAGTCATGCTCAGTTGAACATATACTGTGCTTAACCTTTCTTGTGTATTTATTCGTTCTGATATTTTTCAGTGCAAGTTGGATATAAGATTTTCTGTGTAATAATATACGACTAAGTGTACATTTCATTTAATTAAAAAATAAACACAAGGCCTACAACATACTAAGTTGCCTTTGTTTTCTAAGTTTTGATCATCTTTTGCGAATAATGAAAACTTAATATACATTTCACATAATTCTGTGGTTACAATTCAAATTAGGAAAGCATCTAACACAATTGTTGACATATGAAGAATATTAACCTGAAAGATTAGTACAGAGACTATGAGAAATACCCATTGGTGAAGGCACTGCCCTTATTTTAAATAGCTTCAAATTTCCAGGGTTAGCAGCAATAATTTCTTAGTAAGATGAGGCATCTGGACTTGATCTAAGTGCTTAGGAAGGTTTTATCACTGGAGGTAGTTAAGGTTCGTTGTGTGCGTCTATGATGGTATGTATTTACGTGTGTGTATGTTTATGCACGTGTGTTTTGCTAAATGTCTTGGTTATCTTTCCCCTTGCCAGGGCAAAATACCCAACACTCAAAGTTAAAGGAGGAAAGCTTTATTGTAGCTCACAGTTTGTAGAGGTTTCAGTTCATATTTGGCAGGCTCCAAAGCAGGGTGGCATGGCAGAGGGGCATCATAGAAGAGAAACAGCTCACAGCAGGTGGAAGGCAGCAGGGCAGCAAAACAAAAGAGCAAAGAAGAAACCAGCAATGACACCAGTCCTCTTTCTGCCCCTTATATTGTATCCAGGGTCCCTGCCCTTAGTATGGATAGCATGCACACCCAGGCTGGGCCTTCCCATTATCCACACCCAGAACTATGCCAAACCAATCATGGAATAATTTCATAACCACACCCCTAATACCAGCATCACACACTTAATCCCAGCATAACCTGCTCTAGAACCAGCTATCTTTGTAAAGTTCCATCTACGACCACATAAAACTTTGGGAGGACATCTAGACACAACCCATAACTGTAAGTGTACTCATATACATCCTTGTATACTAGACACTGCGCAAAGCATTAAGGGTACACTAGCATAGCTGAAACCATTTGTAGCCTTGTGCAGAGGAAGCATATTATTTATAGTGTATTTGTCACGTAAAAAACTTTAAAATAATATGTAACTTCCTCAATTTTTTCTGTGTACTTCAAATGAGATGACTTGGGAGAAAACTCTCTATAAAGAAACTTCTCAAATGTTCATTGATTATTTACCATGTGTCCATGACTATCTCAGATGCTTAAAAGTCATACCTGAATATAAGGCAATTCTCTGTAAGAGGAGAAAGTCTGAGAATGGAAGAAGTGGATATAAAAATAAGTAATTTCTCTAGAAGGAGATAAACAAAATTACAAACTTCATTGACAGGTTACATAAAGGAATGCAGGTATGGTCTAAAGGGAGTTGTATTCTGAAATGCCTGACACTGATTTCTGATACTTGAACATAGCTTGAAGGCAGGTTTGCCTGAGAGATCGAGAGGGAGGACTACCACAGATAAAGGGAACATTGTGAAGAATCTATGTGTGCCTGATGTGTGTGTATGTTTAAGGTCCTAGAGAGTGTAGCAGAGTGGAACTGGGCAAATCATACAAAAATTAAATCTCCCATTTCATTTAAAACCTAACAGTCAGTGTTTTCTGTCTTCCGGGGGCTCCCTGCCTCTCACAGTGTAGCTGTCTGTTCCCTGATTTTTTTCCTAACAAATAAAATGTTTTCCCTTAAAAAAATACCTACTAGTCATGCGAGCCCACTATAATGGCCATCCCGCAGCTTTAAAGTGTCTCCTTATGGAAAACAAATTGTTCACTATTCTCTCATTTGACAAATATGTGTTGAACTGGGATTTAAGATTGCATCATGCTTAACCAAGGGAGGTAGGTGAAAGGGGGACAAAATGCACACAAGGGACATGTTTGTACTTCCAGAAGTACATCACAGTATTATACAACAATGATAAGCACGGATAACTGAATTTGGAACAGAAATGATATGAAAATGTGCGTCTCCAGACAGGATGAGTAATGACACATTGAAATGTAGCGGAAAGTTGTTAATGTGTCTCCCCCAAACAAATGTGGGGGGAAGATAAGGCAGTATTGTTAATGACGTGATTTATTAATATCCCCGTGTGAATTATGCAAGTCCTAAGAATTTCACTGAATAAAATTTCCTCAAACCCTATTTATATTTCATAGCGTTGCTTTGATATTAAATAGCAAATTAGTCACGAAATAAAGTTTATTAGTATTAATAATTATTTTTAAGCCTTGTGTGCATAGGATTAAACATTCCAATTAGCAGTTTTCATCTAAATTCCCTTCAAACAGGATTTAAATGTTTCTGACCACAGAATTGTCAGAGCATGGTATTGGCAAGGATTTGTGAAAATACTTCTAACTACAACTGGCATTTCACAATACCCACTTCTACATGCTGAAATCTTTTCTTCTTTTCTCATTTTGCAACTCTGATCTAGTCTCTTGATCCAGCTCAAATTTTTTTTCTCTGTGATTTTTAAATTTCTCACTTTTCCTTCAATCCTGTAATACAACAGGACTTTCTATTGCATAATTCCAAAGTAGCATTTAATATGACATTGTCTAGCTCCTTGTATTTTATCATTAAATTACAGCCTCCTGGACACTCTAGTTGCTCTTGTATACTTCCAGATATTTCATCCTTAGGACGGGACCTGGAATATATTCACATAATATGTTGATGTTTTAAAAATTCTGGATCAACAAATTAATTGAATTTGTTCTGTGTCAAAATTCTTGGAAAATATATCATCGTGTACAGATACAGTTTTCATTGGGTAAGTTCAACTCCCTCACACTGTTACTAGCACCTCCACTATATATGGTACTCAGAAGGGCAAAGTTAGGGAAAACGGGAATGAAGATTGTGTATCCCACACAAGAGAAATCTGTTAAAAGCATTTACTTTAGAAGGCTCCTTTGTGAGCTTGCCATAATGAAGCCGTCAGTGAGAACCAACATTTTCCTATGTTAGACTAAAAGAACAGAGGATTTGGTACCTTCAGGCAAAAGGGGATTGAACTGAAAGAAATTGATCTTTAGTTTTACTAAAACTCTGTGTGTCTCTGGTTTGTCCCTAATCCGAAATCATAGCCCTCTCACGTTTTCTACTGAAAGGGTCATTAGGATCCCTCTACGAATTGGGAGGGAAGGATTTGTTGAAGTTGGGCAGCTAGCTGTGAAGCTACTCAAGCCCAGAGCTGCCCCACAGCCCGGAGCTGCAGCTGTACCTTTACTCCCTTCCTGACCTAAAGCAGCTCAGCTCCAGACACTCAGCTTCAGGCCCCCACCATACCAAACACTGGCCAGGGAAAGGTAACTTTTTTTTTTTTTCTAGCCACACCTCTGTGCGTACTTTGGCTCACTGCATACGCAGCTGTCTGATACTTTTTAAATTTACGGTTTTTGAATTTTATTCACTTTTTTCTAGTTGATTCGGCTGGGTATTTTCTCTGCATTGCAGACAATTCCAAACTTGCTTTGCGTGAAACCTCTCAGAGGGCAGTTTGAAAGATACATTTTTGTGAATGTCATACAAGTAAGGTTTTGTAGATCAGAAAGAATTTTGCGTAATTTGATTAGTCCAAGAAACAGGCCTGGGAAGATGAATCGTTGGAGCCTGTCTTCACTCTCTCTGCAGACGGTCCTTCCCTATCCCACTCACCGTAGGCCATGCCAAAGGCGGCCAGGGGTCACCGCTCTGACACTAAATGATCAGTGCTTAGTCCAAGATTTGCAAATTACAGGATTTTAAGACATAATTAATACACCCCACAGAAGACTATGCCCTAGATATATTTTTAAATGATATTTATTAATGCTTTCATAAAGTTACTGAAATTTATTTTAGATGATTGGAAGGCTTGTGTTTTTCTCCCCATTTTTGAGTCTATTTCTTTTTAAAAATTATTTATTTATTTATATTTTATTTTAAAGAGGAAAAGCAAAACAAAGAACACAGAAAGAAAAAGAGACAAACAACGACAACAACAACAACAAAATAATAACAATATAGGCTTTCAAAATAAGGCAGTAGGAATTTAACAAAAGTTGTTATTTTGCATACTTATCTTCAAATAGTTATTCAGATTACCAGATACAGACCTGCAAAATCGATCTAATCCTATGAATGTTAACTGTTTTGTTCTGAGAACTGATAGAATCATCTTGGCTATCTTGAGTGTATATATACAAATTTATATCTTTTTTCCTTTCATATTTGCATATATAAGTCTGGGAAATTGTATCCCACAATGGCCCCATCTATGTATTTTCTTTCTTTTTCCTTTTTTCTCTTGTTAAGCAGAAACTGTTGTTATTTTATTTTAAAATTTTATAGCATGTATTTTCAGTACAAAATGTATACGTTCCTCATGTGGGGTTGGTACTTGTGTATAATAGATTTTCATTTATTTTTCATCCTCTTTCCCTCTCCTCTCTTCCCATTCTTTCTACCTCTTAATCATCTCCTTTGGAAAAATCTGTCTCCCTACTTTGTTCCATCTTTATGCTGCTTATTTATACGTCATGTTTTCCCTCCTTCCTTCCTCCCTCCTTTCCTTCCTTCTTCCTTCCTTCCATCCTTCCTTCCTTCTTTTCTTCTTCCCTCCTTTCCTTCTTTCCTTCCTTCCTTCTTTTCTTCCTTCTTTCTTTCCTTTCTTCCTTCATACTTTCTTCCTTTTTCTTCATTTCTTTTCTTCTTTTTTCACTACCATTTATGCAGCTCATTCTGACAACCTAAATTTGAAAGAGTTCGACAGTATTTAAAACTCAAAACTCTCAATTTCAAAACACAAATCAACCAAATCTCTCTTTAATTCATTCTTAATGTTGATATTTAAAACCTCTAGACACATACACAATGAAAACAAAAATTATTTAATTTATTATTTGCTTTCTTTTCTTATGTAATATTTGTCTGCATAAGTAAGAAAACAATGTTAGACTTTAGAAAGTTCAAGCAAATTCTAAAACATAATTTTAAAATTCTATTAGTGATAGGTGTCCATTGATTATGTAGTATTTCTTCTATTATTTTTCTATAAAATATTTTAAGTATATTTTAATGTGATTTACTGAACACCTGTTATACAGGTACTAAGGATGTATGAGTAATAAAACAGATGGAAGTTTTTGTCTTTTCCTGGCTTATAGTCTAGTGAAAGTGAGACAAAGTAAGCATTTTGTATATGTACATTAAATTATATATTATAGGGAATCTGATACATTCAAATTTGCATTTAAGAAAGCATAATTATGAAGAATGAAAGTATTTTAGTTTATCTGTAAAATTCTTATCAACATTTCATATTATTCAAGTGCTGTAGAATCAATGTAAATATTTTTTATCTGATGCACAAATCTGAGTCATCTCTCTGTAAAAGACAGGTCTTTTCTAATTAGTAAGCAGTTTAGAATCTGAGGATATGACATGGCTTAGAGGAATACAAACTGATTCTGGATAAGTAACAAAGAAAAAATTTTATAGGATAAAAGAGAATTTATCTCCTAGAATCGAAGTTAAGGATACATTATCCCTAGAAGCTCTAAGCATCAGAAAGGACAACGTCATCCTCATCAAGATTTTATGTTTCTCTCCTGACCCTTGCACTGAGGTAAGTCAGCTTAGCAAACCTCTGTGTCTTTGTATTTAAGTCCCATTTCAAGGTCTCCAGTGAGAAAACCTAATGACAAAGACGAAGGGGAGGACATGTAACACAGGCAAAGGTTCTGAGGTCTTTTCCTTCTAGAGAAAGAGCCAATCTCGAGTACTGCAGGACAAAGTGGTCATGAATTCACAGTTGCTAGCTGAAAAATTCAGTCATTGTGATGTGGCAAACTAAATAATAAATGGCGTTTATCAAATGGGCTTTATAAATTTTGACTTTGTGCTCCACAGAATAATTATTCCTTAAGGATAACCATGTCCCAGTCTCTAGAAACCACAATAGGCCACCTCTCATATCAAAGAAGATTTTTATGGGTGATTAAGACAGAAATCATGAAAAGAGAATTATCCTGGAGCGTCTGTTGACTTAGTGCATTTACAAAGATCCTTTTAAAAAGTGAAGCAGGCATTGTAGATGCAGAGGAGGGAGTGCATTAGCAGAAGCAGAAGTAACAGCTGTCACGATGCTCTGACATCCTCCATGGAATGTAGGAGCCTCAAGGAAGCTGGAAAAGCAAGAAGGACTTCACTCTTCTGGCTTCAGAGGAATGAACACCTTCCTGCAGCTTAATTTTAATACCTGTTTCAGACTTTCAAAGTCCAGAAGGAAAAGATAATGCATCTGTATTGTTTTAAGCAACTACCTTTAAGATAGTTTTTAATTTTTTTCAATGGAAATTAATATGGACAGATTGCATTTTTCAGTTATGGTGTCAAGAATCTCTCCCATGGCATCTGCTTATTTCAAGTGTCATTCTGAATCTCTTCCTCTGAAAAGACAAAATTCATATGGCTTCACCTGGAGTCTGAGTGTGCTTACATGGCATAGTGGGTGTGACTCTGACTCGTTATGATAGATTCTAAAAGGAAATGTGGCAGCCTCTTGGTTTACTCAGGTTGCTCCCTTTATTACCCAAATGCTATGCTGTAAGGAAATTAAAATTCACCCATATAATTATTTCCCATATAAGCAAAGGAAACCCATCCAAGCTTGAAACAGTATAAGGATGTCAAGCATTTTGGATATAGACTTAGCCCAAGCTGAACAGCAGCACTGTAAGAGGAAAAAAAAAATCACATGCATATGCTTTTCCAGATCCACTGCCATCATACAAGTCATCATTTCCTTAGAGAAGTTTCATAAAATGATTATCATCTCAGTCTATGAAGAAAGCAAACTATTTTCTCTCTAAGAAGCAAATTCAATATGTTGGTTAGTGCATTCTTCCAAAACATTTCTTCAAATACATCTTCTTTGCCATATTCCTCAGGTATGAAGCCACAAATGTTTCCTAACAATACTCTGTACTTTCTCTACAGTTTCAGGATATTTACTGTCTTTAGTTCACTATGCATATATGTGTGTGTGTGTGTGTGTGTGTGTGTGTGTGTTTTCCTCTACCATTATCTGCCTTATCCAGAATATTTAACACTCCTTCTACTTTTAGCCACCCACAGAGGCTTTTACCAAAGAATTCCCTATCTTAATAATACTCAGTGTCACCTTTAGAAAAGACATTAGATGTGAAGGGTTATGGTGTCCACTTTCAAAGTAAATGCTTTGGGTCCCTATTGCACCCTGAAATTTGTTGCTAACCAATCTGACAGATCCAGGATGATATACTGACCTACAGAATGTCACACAGGGCCTAGCACATAGTAAGCATGCAGTGAATGTTAGATGATGATATTTATGTCCTGTTTGTGTAACTATTGATAGTTACAATTATAACCTTTAAAGTCATCTATCTGCTTAGATAGACCATGAGATTAATCTGGCCCAGCACTCAGAATACAACCTGACATATACTCCATGGATGTTTGTTTGTGAAATGTATATCCTTAAGACAATTTTCTCTGTCATATTATGGAACTTCTTTTTTTTTTTTTAAGGGTAGTGCCCACATCTGTCTGTAGGGCAACAATGACCAAAACAAAATTCTGGGTGCAGCAAGCTGTTAATGACCTGGAGAAATACTGCCCAGTGCTAAAGTGACTCACCAACAAAAGGTGAGTTTTATAGTGTCATTTTTCTTCTGTAATATTTTGTGCCACATTAAATTTTATCCAAAGCAATTGAAATTCTAAATCCAAGCTTAAAGTCAGAAGTCCAAGAAGGGAGGCTATTATTACCATGATATCAGGAGCAATGATTGCATTCAGCAGTAAAAGAAGGACTGTGCTCCATGGTAGCTCCATTTAACTTGGAAAAAGCTTTCTCTTGGCCTCAGGTGAAATGGTGAAATTCTTAGTGAAGGCACTGCTGAAGGAGAAAGTGTCTCCAGTTCTTGTCCCTCACATGTGCAATTCACTGCTGTAGAAAAGTCAAAATTTTGCTCCAGAGGAATTAAGACAAGGTTGATGGTACTTCAACTTTAGTCCATTCATCTATTCGATAATTTGATCCATATTAGATGTACATCTCTTCAAAAAATACATCTCTAATCCCTAAGCAGTTCTCCACACCTTCCCCTGGAGTGTTCCGGAATGAAAGTTAAGTCATCATATTACAGTGACTTGTACATACTCGTGTATATAGTAACAGAATTCATAATATCTAAATGATGGAATCAGCCTGTATGTCAATCAAAAGATGAATGGAAAGAATATGATTTATATATGTAATAAGGTACTGTTCAGCCATAAAGAATGATAAATTTGAATCATTTGCAGGAAAACTAATGAATGAGATATGGAATGTTAAAGATTACATAGTTTTTCTAATATGAGAGCCATAAATTATAAATAATTTAAAAAGCAAAGTAAAAGAGAGACAGTAGGAAATAGGGAGGTAGATGGAAATAGACAGACATCTGGAAAAGTAAGAAGAGGGAGGAGCAGGAAAGAGAAGGGGAAATAAAAATAATCCGGATGTGATATGTACATGTGCCAATTCTCTAAATGAATGCAATGACAAACATGCTAATAAAAATAAAATAAAAAATCAAACAGCGAAGCCAAGAATTATCCCTGAGGTCTCTACTTCAAGAGGGAGAGGTGACTTCTTCCCCACTACTATCAATTCCAGATCATTCTCCCTCTCCACCCAAAATGGCTTAAAATATAAAAGCATGAACACTGAAGCAACATGTTTCTCCCTAGACTCCTCAGTGCAGTCATTTATACATTTTTTGAGATATCACAGCTATTTTGATAATAGTGACACATTTTAATTTCCTTGAAAATTTGAACACTTGCAGTTCTGTTTCTTCTGTTACACTGTTTCTGTTAATAATTCATAGTGACTTCAGTGTCCTGATCAAAAATTTTTCCAGCACTTGGGTTTGTGAGTTGTTGACTGCTCATATACCTCGTTCACGCTACCCACACTTACGTTCATCTCTCAGATATGTTATCACCAGTAACTTCTTCACTTCTATAGTCCCAAATTCAAGATTATCATCTATAATGTTCTCACTCTTGAAACACAAAGGAAATAATGACTAGATCCTTAAGAAATACTTATTTTATTGATCCTTCCTTGTTTACACTAACCATCTCAGAAGACCCAAGCTTGAATCTGCTTTCAGAACATAGATTCCATGGTGTTTCATTATAATCACACAGTTTGAATACAGATTCAGTTTGCTTCATCCTTTCACCTTATTACACTTACATGAGGTAATTTTTAACCTTTGTCAAATTCAACTTTGCATCCTTTAGTCCTATCTAGACAGCTGAATCTGGTCAGGAAAGAAAGAAATCAAAAAAGGAAAAAAAATCTAAAATTAGGTCTAATGGAATAAAATTTAAAAAGTATATGCAAACAAACATCTGAGATAAAGCTAGCGAGGGTGAAAAACTCAATGAAATACTATAAACACTCACCTAGGACATATGGCGTCAGGCACTTATCCTAAGTTGTTCGTACATAGTAATGTTTTAAAGTAGCATATTGATTTTTTAGAGGTAGAAACTGAGGTAAAGACTTACCCTTTGACAACTGGCAAAGTGATGAAGATAAAATATTACATGAACAAATAAATACATGCAATAGTCTTAGTTCTCTTTTTGTAACTAAAGGAAAAGACTTCCTCCTCCTTCTTCTCTTTTCTCCTGCCTTTGAAGTGCTGTGAAGTTTTTCACAAGGTAAAGCAGCCTCTTGCTCTTTTCAAAGCCCAAGAATACTTTTCTCAAGGACCTGAATACTATCTCACTAAAATGGATTTATTAAGGGGAAAATATAACTCTGTACCCCAGTTTCTTTGGGACATTGGGAGCTTAAATTCAGAGGATACTGCCTAACATCCAGTTATAAAGTTGTCTTCTGTTATAAAGGTGCAAATATTTTTTCCCTTGGATAAAACCAATTAGGCAGCAGAGATGCCTCTCCCATTTAGAGGTGAATCTAATCAGAACATGTGGGACAAATGACACCATCAAATCCCCATTCTTGGCTACCAGTTATTGCTCATCTGAGAATATATATGTAATGTGCTCTGTGTGCTTGGCTATATTTCAAGGGGGAGATTTCTTTCTGTCTTTACAATCTCTTAGCAGATTGCATGTGGTACATATCCTGTCTTGGTTTAATGCTTTTCCAGCAATAAAGCTGTTTTATTTCTTTTATACATTTGTGGAGCGATTTTCTAATTCTTAGGAGAATATTTTGTTTCTAATTATATTTACTGCTCCCTTTCAAAAAATCACTTATGAATGGTATATGATATGATGGATAGCACTAATGGTTTACACTCAGATCTCATTCTATATATTTCAACATAGTTACCTCCAGGGAAACACAGGGAACTATGGGAGGTGTTGCGCGGCCATCTGACTTTATATATTTTGTCAAGTAATTTCTTGTTTACCAAGAGAAAATCTAAAATATATACTAGAATGCATGTTATCTGTGATCAGGAAACACATAGGAAAAGGAAGAACCCAATATAGGAAAATTGACAATGGCTTCTCACTAGTTGTTATATACAAATCTAAACCTGAACAATCTATGGATTTTGGAAAGGAAGAGAAGATGAAAAATGTTGCAAAACATATATTCAACAAGTGGTTGTTATCCAAAATACACAAAAATTTATACATTCAGAAAGCAAATAATAAACTATAAACATGGGTAAAGGACAAGAACAGACATTTCTAAGAAGATATAGAACTGTCACTGGGTATATGGAAAATGTTCAATGTCACTAAGTATTAAAAATATGAATATAAAACCACAAAGAGTTGTCATTTTACAGTTGTATCTTAATCTTTTTGTTGTTGTTGTTGTTACTGTTGTTACTGCATCAGACAGTCACATATTAAGTGTATTAACATTGCTGGAGCAAAACTGTTTTAACATTGCTGGAGCAAAATTCCTGACACAACTTAAAGGAGGAGAAGTTTTATATTAGATCATGGAGTCTCAGGGTTCAGACTATGCATCACTGGTTGGAAGGAAAGTAATACAATTAAGGGCACCATAGAGGAAATCCAATCACATTATGGCCACCAAGAAGCAGAAAGGAAAGAAAAAGGGAAGAAACCAGGGACAATAATAGACCTCTCTAGGTCAGATCCCCCCAGTGACCCACATTATGGTTCCATACTCTTCCTCTTAATAGCATGTTTACCTCTGAATTCATCAGTGGATTAAAACACTGGTAAGTATAAAGTCTTTGAACCAATTACTCTCCAAAGTCCAATTTAAGATGTGAGAACTTTCAGGAATATTGTAAAGTGAAACCAAAGCAATTTGTCCCTGGGTCCCAAAGGATTAATACTCCTCACATTATTAAAAATGTATTTAATCCATCTCTTATAGTCTCCAAAGTCTTAGGAGTTTTAACATTGCTGAGAATTCTAGATATTAAATCATCCACCAAATTCAAAGCAAACTTTTAGTTTTAAGCCCCTAGAAAATATTTTAAAGATAAATAAAAACAAGTAAAATATTTCTAACATACAATGGCACAGGGTAAACTTTCTAATCACAAAGGAAGATAGTAGCATTTGAAAAGAAATCAGACTAAAGCAAGATTAAAACATCATCAGAGATCATTGAACCCTGTAGCTCCAGTTCCAGCAACTGGACCAGGCTGTGCCAAGATGGGAGTTTAAAAGACTTTGACCCCTATTATCATGTTGGTTGCAGCCCACATGGTCTTTCTTTTGGGCTGGCTTTGCTTACTTACTTCGCTTCTTCACGGTAGACATTTTATATTTCTGGATCATCCAAATGCCTGGGCTCTATTGTCATTTTGCTATCAGTTCTACAGTTGCATACAATTCTTTCTTGGGACCACACTGTCTTACTTCTCAGGTCTTCCTCTAAAATCTGGGTGGAAAATTCCCTGACTGCTCCACCCTTGAAATTTCCATGCTTGTACAATTATAGCTATGTGGATGACGGATGACACCAAGGTTTGTGGCTAGTTCAAGCAATCACTGTCCCACCCACCCTGGTCCACAGTTGAAGTGGCTTCTGTATACCATGACTGAGCATGGCAAATAAATCCCAGGGAAACAATTCTCAACACGGCTCTTTTCAAACAGGGGCTCCAGAGCCTTTCTTCTTGTATGAAAAGTTTTCAGTTTTGTACCTGTGAGCCTGTGATAGATGTGGCCTTGCTAATTCCTGAGATGCCTTCAAAGCATCTTACCTATTCTTTTAATGTAAACTACTTGGCTTCTTTTTAATGTCAATTTTTTTTCAGCAAACATCTCTCCATGGCTCCCATGTTGCAAGTGCTTCCTTAATGGTGAAACTAAAAGCAAACATTTTATATTGTTTTGCTAATTTTAAGCATAGATCTGGCTAAAAGCAGCCAGAAATACCCATGTCAAAGTCAGAATAATGGGCTGCCTTAAAATTTCCTTCACTATATCATTTAGTCTCTTTTTATTCCCATTCTCCTGCAACGTCTCAGGTCATGGTCAAATGAAGACCAGTTTTCTGCGACAGTGTAACACTCATAGATTATGGCCAACTTGCCAATAGAATTTTTATTCCCAGCTGCAATCTTCAGAGACTAGACTTCACCATTAAGATTGTTCTCAGAACTCTTAGGTACTGAGTTCTTGCCAGAATCACCCATTAGCTAGGCTTATAGCATTCTAAAGATACTGTAGCCTGAGTCTTTTGTGAACTCGTCTCACAAAAAATTTCCAAAGTCTTCTGAACGACATGGTCAGGTAAGGTCACAGAAATTACTACACTCTTGGTACCAGTTTCTTGGTTAGTCATCTTTTTCATTGCTAGTACAAAGTAACTGATATCTGCAATTCAAAGGAGACAGGCTTACTATTGTTCACAATTTCGGAAGATTGAATTTGTTTGGCAATCTCCAAGGCAGAAGCAACATGGCGATAAATCGTGTCAAAGGAAAGCAGCCAGGAAACAGACAGAAAGGAGTAACTGGTGACAAGAATACATTATTCCAGGTTTCAAATCCATTGGCCCCCTTCCAAACAGGCCTCAATTCCTGAAAGATCATTCATCTATGAATTCATCATTAGATAAGTATCCATCAATTGATGGATGAATGGATAATAAAAATGTGGTATATTATTTGTTGCATATGTTTATTCCACATATGCATATTTATAAGTGGAATAGAATTTGGACTTAAGTAGCACAAAATCCTGTCATTTGCCCACAACATATATGGAACTGGAGGACATTATGCTCAATAAACTAAGTCAAGCATAAATAAAATTGTATGATTTTATTTATATATGGAAAATATAAAAGTTAAGTTCTTGGATTTAGAAGGTATAATATTAGCTGCTAGAGGCAGGGATTTATTGAAAATTGAGATAAAGGTCAAAGATTACAAACAGATTTTAGTCATGGAGAATAAATGTATCTTGGATATTTAATTTGCAGTATGATGTCTATTATGAAAGATACTGCATTGCATATTTGAAATTTACAAGGAGAAGTATTAAAGGTTCTCAGCACATA